>JAPFBE010000511.1:0-45160 GCA_034336665.1 Luscinia megarhynchos
AAAGAAATATATGAATTTTTAAATAAAAATATAAAAACTAAGTAATAAAAACCATTGTATTTAGAAATATATATAACAAAACATTTAATAATTAAATATTAAAACTAAAGAATAAATTACATGAACATTTATGGATAATTTGGGATGCAGACATTGTTGCTCAGAGCCAGGGATGCCTGGCAGCCACCCCCAAACTGCCCTGAGCATTTCTTCATGCTTCATCTTTGCTTTCTTTTCTCTTTCCTGATCCAGATTTCTTCCTCTTGCCAACCCCTGTTCCCTCCTCTGCAAACAGCCCATCTCTGTTTGCCCTTTCCACTCTGGCCCCACTCCCCATTTCCATTCCTGAATTTGGCACCATGGGAATGTCCCTTGGGGAGCAGGATCATCCTACAAGTCCTTCAGGAATTGTCTGCAGGCTCCTGCAGTGCCTCGTGCTGCTCCCTTGCCAGAGGCACCACAGGCCAGGGGGCACATCTGGGCTGGTGTGTCTGGGTGTGGGGCTCCCTGTTCTGGGCAATGAGGAGGGGCTGGAGAGGCTCTGCAGGACTGACAGGATGGGCTTTGGGGCTGTGAGGAGAAGCTGAGGGACCTGGGCTGCTGGACCTTGTGAAGAGGAGGCCCAAGGCTCATCCTGCAACTGCTCCAAGGGTGGTTTCAGAAAATCAGAGTCGGCCAGGCTGGAAAAGACCTTGGAGATCATCAAGTCCAATCTGTGCCCTGACACTGCCTCGTCTCCCTTGAGCCTCCTCTTCTCCAGGATAAACATTTCCAGCTCCCTCAACTACTCCTCACAGGACTTATCTTCCAGACCCCCCATTAGCCTTGGTGCCTTTCTCTAGACATGTTCCAGCCCCTCCATGTCCTTCCTAGATTTTGAGGCCCAGAACTGGACACAGCACTCGAGGTGCTGCCCAACCAACGCTGAGCACAGGGGAAGAATCAGTGCCCTGCTCCTGCTGGCCACACCATTCCTCATCCAGGCCATTTGCCATTGGTCTTCTTGGCCACCTGGGCACACTGCTGGCTCATGTCCAGCCTGCTGTCCATCAGTGACCCTAGGTTCCTTTCTGCCTGGCCACTGTCCAGCCACTCTGTCCCCTGCCTGTAGCACCGCAGGGGTTGTTGTGGCCTGACTGTAGGACCTGGCTCTTGGTCTTAAACCTCACCTAGTTGGATTTGGGCCCTGGATCCAGCCTGTCCAGGTCCCTCTGCAGAGCCCTCCTATTCTGCAGCAGATCAACACCCAGCTTGATGTCACCATGGTTCCGTGATGCCCTGGACTGTACCAATGGTCTCCATGATTCCATGTAGCCTCCCTTTTTCACAATGTCCCTTTGCTTCCCTGGGACCCTATGGTGTCACAAAGTCCCTGGGATCGATGGGCCCTGCAGTGTCACAATGGAGCCCTGGTTCCACAAGATCCTGCAGTGTCACAGGAACCCTTGGTTCCATGGGGCACCACAGTGTCACAGTTGTTCCCTTAGTTCCAAGAGTCCTTGCAGTGGAACAATGGCCCCTTGATTCCATTGACCCCAGGCTCTCACAAGGCTCTCCTTGGTTCCACGGTGTCACAGTGGCCCCTTGGTTCCACAAGGCCCTGCAGTGCCACAGTGGCCTCTGTGGTTCCACAGGACCCAGAGTGTCACCATGGACTCCTTGCTCCCATGTAGCCCCACAGTGTCACAGTGGCCCCTTGGCTCTGTGGTGCCATGTCGTACACAGTGTCACCATGGTCCTCTCAGTTCCACGAGGCCCTGCAGTGTCACAATGGCCCTTTCTTCCCCAGAGCCTGCAGTGTCACAATCATCACAGAATCACTCAGGCTGGAAAAGACCTTAGAGAGCATCAAGGCCAACCTGTGACCCAACACCACCTTGTCACCCAGACCATGGCACTCAGTGCCACATCCAGTCTATCCTGAAACACTTCCAGGGACAGTGATTCACCCACCTCCCTGGGCAGCCCATTCCAATGCCTAATCACTATTTTGGTGAAGATTATTTCCTAATGTCCATCCTAAACATCCCCAGGTGCAGCTTTAAGGCTGTGCCCTCTTGTCCTGTCACTGTTTCCTGGGAAAAGAACCTGACTCTCACCTGGCTGCACCCTCCCATCAGAGACTTGTAGAGGGTGATGAGGTCTCCCCTGAGCCTCCTCTTCTGAAGGATAAACAACCCCAGGTCCCTCAGCCACTTCTCAAAGGACTTGTGTTCCAGACCCCTCACCAGCCTTGGTGCTCTTCTCTGGACACTCTCCAGCCCCTCCATGTCCTTCCTAAATTGGGGGCCCAGAACTGGAGACAGCATTCGAGGTGCTGCCAAACCAGTGTCGAGCACAGGGGACGATTCACTGCCCTGGTCCTGCTGGCCACACCAATCCTGATCCAGAGGAGTCCCAGGGGTTGGATGGGGAAATGCTGGCGAGGGGCCTGGTGACAAAGTGTGATTGATTGTCAGCCATGAAGGGTCTTGAATTTCATATCTTTTCAGGTTGCATTAAAACGTGCTGGGGGTCAATATCAATTGGACATGGCTGATATCAACGTAGAAACAGGAAAAAAGACAAAACTGTTCTCTCGGCGTTATTTTCAATAGAAAATATTCATTTTGGATACACTTCTGAAATTTGTCTAATTAACCACAGAAGAATTGAAAACTTCTATTATTCCCAGGGGTTTTCTTCTTCTGGTGTCTTGAAGAAATGTTTATGTGCCTTTGTCACTGAATTCCTGAACTGAAGAGCTCAAGAAAGAAGAGCCTCTGAAGTAGTAAAATTCATCATCAACCTCCAAGTGGCTGAGGATCCATCCTCATCAGAGCAGGAATGAACAGAAATGGGCACAGCTTTGTGGCTGCCCCAGCTCTGGGATGGGCCCTGGGCCTGGAGCAGGAGCAGCTCTGCAGGGCCCCAAGGCCGGGGCTGCTGTGCTGGCCTGGGCAGATGGGATGGCAGCAGGGGCTGCAGAGCTCTCAGGAGCTCAGGGAGAGGGAGCAGGGCACACAGGGAGCCTCCTTTTGCCTTGGCCAAGCACCTTCCCAATGACCACCCCAAATTTACCACACCCACTGACCACACCCACTGACCACTCGCACTGACCACACCCAGTGAACACACCCATTGCTGAGACACCAATGCCCACACCCCACTGACCACACCCAATGACTACTCAACTGACCATACCCTGCTGACCACACACCACTGTCCACCCCCATTGCTCACAACCAGTGACCACACCCCACTGACTACACCCACTGACCATCCAACTGACCACCCCCACCCAACTACCAATTGACTCCATTCACTGACCGCAACCACTGACCACACCATCACTGACCACATCCCATTTCCCACACCCCACTGACCACCTCAAATGGCCACACCCACGCACCAGACCCCACTGACCATCCCCACTGCCCACACCCACTGACCACAATCCACTGACCACCCAAGTGAACAAACTGACCACTCAACTGACCGTACCCTGACTGACCACATGCCACTTACCATACCAACTTACCACCCCTCAGTGACCACAGCCACTGCCCAAACACCAATGCCCACATCCCACTGAACACACCAATTGACCGCTCAACTGACCACAGCCCACTGACTACACCCAATAACCACACTCCACTGACGACTGCAAGGACCACTGCCCACTGGCCCCAACCACTGATCACACCTACTGACCACCCCATTGACCACACACAATGGGCACCCCACTCACCACAAGGCAATGAGCACCCAAGTGACCACACCCCCACTGACCACACCCACTGACCACCCCTACTGTCCAAAAGGACCACACCAAGTTACCACCCCTCACTGACCAAACCCACTGACCACCCCAATGTACACTCAACTGGCCACATCCACCCACCACACCCACTGCTCACACCCACTGACCACCCCCAATGACCACTCTGCACTGCTCACACCCACTGACTACCACCACTGACCACACCAACAACCACACCCCCTGAGCACCCAACAGACAACCCCCACCCAACTGACCACATTCACTGACCACTCCCACTGACTGCAGCCAGTGACCACACTTGCTGACCACACTCACAAACCTCCTCCACTGACCTTACCCCAATAACTGCAGCCCACTGAGCACACCCACTGACCACACACCACTCCCCACACCCATTGCCCACAACCAGTGATCACACCCCATTGACCACACTGCACTGACCATGCAAACTGATCACAAACCACTGACCACCCAAACTGACCAAACCCACTGACCACCCCAAATGACCACACACAGTGACCACTCACCACTGACCATCTCCACGGGCCACTGTGGTAATTGGATCAACTGAAATTGGAGACATAAACCTGAGACCCTGGCAAACTAGGCACTGTGAAGATGTTAATTAGCACATTCCAAAGTAAATCCTTTTCCTAGCCCTAATTATCAGTTGATCTGAGAGCTTTTGCCATAAAAGGTCAAGTACTCCAGGATTGGACCTTTGCCCTCAGGTATTCCCTATGTATTGTGAACCCGATCCCCTGACCCTGGTCTTTGGTTCCTGCCTATCCTGGGATAACATTGCTTTTGGATACTGCTTCACATGGATTAAAGGATATCCTGGCAAACCATCACACTCGTCCTTTTATTAATACAGCCACACTATCACCCAGCTAAGCCAGTGAAGTTTTCACCAGGGGAGAACCCCCAAGCAACGTGACACCTGGGTACCCCCAAAACTCACCTGGATAACCTGGGTACCCCTTGAACATGTGGATCACCTGAAACCCCTGGAGCCCTCCCAAACTGATGTCCCCAAAATCCTCGTTGCTTTGACAGGATAAACCTAGTGTCCCTAAATCCCCATTGCCTGTAATGGGTAGACCTGGTGTCCCTAAATTCTTATTGACTTCAGTGGGGCAGACCCAGAGTCCTGTTTATCCCCATTTATTTCCCAGTGGTCCCATTTATTTCCCAGTGGTCCCACTTATGCCCCAGTGCTCCCAGTAACCCCAGTGTCCCCCTTAGCTGCTCACAGTGCTCCCAGTTTAACCAGTAACCCTTCCTGAACAAGCCCTATTAAGGGGTAGACCTGGTGTCACTAAATCCACATTGACTTCAATTGGGCAAATCCAGTGTTCCTCAAACCCCAAATGACTTCAGCAGAGTAGACTGGTGTCCCTCAATCACCTTTGAATTCAATGGCTAGACCCTATGTCCCAACGTTTTTGGTGCTAAAAATCCCACTTTTGGGCTTGAAACTCCAAGATTTTGGGCTGAAAACAGAGAGTTTTGGGCTTACCTAGAGACACGGATCCAGCACGGGCCACAGGTGTGGGATCAGGGATTTGGGATTGGCTTCCAGGAATTCATCCAAGACTTCCAGAGCATCAGCACCTCGATCCTGGAGTGGAAATTCCCAGAATTCAGCCAAACGTTTCCCTCAAATTTACTCAAATTTCCCCATTTTTGCCCCAAATTTCCGCAAAATTCTATTTGACTTTAATGGTAGACCTGTTTATCCTGTATGCTTATTGATTTCAATAGGGTAAATGTGATGTCCCAAAATCCCCACTGACTTTAATGCAGTACACTTGGTGTCCCTACATGCCTATTGAATTCAATGGAGTAAACCTGATGTCAAAAAAATCCCTATTGAGAGATTAATATTACAAGAGACAGGACAATTGAGAGACATTTGTAAAAGATGGTTTATTGCTTTACTGCATCAGTCTCATAGAAGGGTGAGACATTAAAGGTGTTTCATCCAATGCCATAATATCAGAAGCCACCTCATTCTTAGTTACAATGCCTTATGTTAGTTTTTAACCAATCAAACACTTCTATGAAGTTTGCTAGCGTCTCTTTACACCTATCATTAATTGCTTTGCTTCTCATGGCTTTGCTGCAATATGTCATTTTACAAACAATCATTGAACACTTCACAAACCCATATTGATACATCTTAGGCTTCTAACTAACTTTATAACAGGTTCTATTGCTAAACTTCTAAATCTTTCACTATCTTAGTTAACATATTGCTTTGCTTTCATAATACATCTTTCTGTTTACTTAAAACACATTTCTACATAAATACAAACTTATATTCTTGTTTCATGTCTATTTTACTTTTAATGCTCTAAGTCTCCAAGCTTTCTCCAAGGTCTTAGGTCAAGCTTTGGATCCATCTCTGTCTCTGAGCCTGTGTGCACAAGGCACTGAGAGCTCTCCATGCCTGCATTTCCCACACCATTTTCATCTCTGCCTCCAATTTCCTGCTCTAACTGGATCCTGGGGCACTTTCTCAGTCATGTCCCTCAGTGGGACCCATGAATGGCATCAGAAACTTTGGAGTTCGATTATGACTGAATTCTTGAGAAGTTTCCTAGCAAACCACAGTCCTGCCTTGATTTTCTTCTGGTCTAGTGCAGTTCATTCGGAAGATTTTCAGCTCCAGTTATGGAGAAATATGTTAAAGAGCTTCTTAGAAATATCCATTCCTATTTTAAAGGGTGTATTTTATTACTGTTCTCTTTAGAGCAGAGGTGATTGCAGCATTCTGTGATTGATATTTGTGAGAAATGGAGTTGTAAAGGATTCTCAAAGCCTGACTGAAAGCTCACACATGTGTACACGTACATGTGTATGCAAACTCTGAGATAAGGTGTGCTGACTTAGAAAGAATGGAATAGAGAAGACATTGTTGAGAGGGAGATTGAACTAGAAATAAGTTTCAAACCATAATAGTCTCCGTTGTTTCATGAGGCCCTGCAAGGTCAAAATGGACCTTTGGTTTCATGAGGCCCCACGGTGTAACAATGGGCCCTTGGTTCCATGAGGTTCCTCAGTGTCACAATGGTCTCCTTGGATCCACAGTGTCACAGTGGCCCCTTGGTCACAATGGACTTCTGGTTCCATGAGCTTTCCTACTCTCAGCAACAGTTCTGCAGTGTCACAATGGATCCTTTGTTCCATGAGATTCTGTAGTATAACATGGTCACCTTGGTTCTGTGAGGTTCTGCAGTGTCACAATGGACTCCTTGGTTCTGTGAGGCCCTGCAGTGTCACAATGCACCCATGGTTGCAGGAGGTTCCACAGTGTCACAATGGCCCCTTGTGTCCATGAGGCCTTTCTCTGTCACAATGGACTTTTGGTTCCATGAAGTTTCTCAGTGCCACAATGGTCTCCTTGGATCTGCAGTGTCACAAGGGACCATAGGTTCCATGTGGCCCCCCTCTGTCAAAATGGACTTTGGTTACATGACTTCCCAGAGTGTCAAATAGCCCCTTTGTTCCTTGAGGTTCCATAGTGCATCAGTTGACTCCTTGGTTCTGTGAGACCCTGCTGTAACCAAATCTCAGAAATATCAGAATAAGACTCCTTAAAACTAATTTGTTTTCACCAATATTTTCAGGCCTCAGGTCCAATTTGGGATAACTCCTAACCTTACATGGACATTTGATTCCACGTTGATGTTGCTTATATTCAGTCACTACATGTCTATTGCAATTTACCCATTTCCATAAATCCCGCACCAAGTTCCAAGGTACAGTCATTGTTTTTTCTATCACTGCATCCTTAAGCCAGATGTCTTCTTATTCTCCTCCAACCCTCATTGCTGGGAAAGCAGCCCCTGCATGCCTTGTTCCTGTGCTAAAACTTCATAGGCACAGTAAAAAATTGAATTTAACCTTTTGGTATCAAGGCCAAGGCTTTGTGTGGCCAGGCAGAGGCAGGCAGGATGCAGAGCTGTCAGCAAAGGAAGGGCCAGCGAGGTGGGGCAGCCGGGGGATGCCGACAGCCTGCAGGGACAGAGGCGCAGGGCATGGACACCGTAGGACAGCCTGGGCTGCAGAGGGCACAGGGATGGGCAGCAGCTGAAAGGCCCTGCCAGAGCCAACTGCTGCAGCACTTGGGCCATGGCTGCTGGCCCTGGGCCTGAGGCCAGCAGGGGACAAGTGAGCCTTGCTGTGCTGGGGCCTCATTGCCTCCTTGTCCCTGCTCAGCAGCCTGGCAGGGGCCGCCCCATGCTCCTGCCCTTGGCATTGCACATCCCCAGAGCCCAGTGGCCCGGGAAGAGCCCTGAGCAATGAGGGAGGGACAGGATCTGCCTTGCCAGGGGCTGGGGCTCAGGCCTTGGCCCTTTGCATTCCTGAAACACATCCAGGTTTGCTCAGCATCAGAGACACCTTTCCCTGGTTTGTCCTCACCTGTCATCACTGCCTGCAGTGTTCTGCTCTAACTGGAACCTGAGGACATTTCCTTAGTCATGTGCCTCGATGGCATCCATTAAAAGTTCAAGAAACTTTTGAAATTCAATTTAACTTTGAGTTCTTGAGAAGTTTCTTGAGCAAACTCTCAGGGACTGAGTCTGATGTAAACAGCACCAAAGCCCCAAGGGGGTCATTAAAATCTTTGAGCTGTGTCTGTGCTGCTCATCTGGGCTGGACTCCTGGCACAGAGTGACTTGCTTGCAACCAAGAAGAGCTTCAAAAGCACATTTCTCTTGCTGAGCAGCTCTTCTCCCAGCCCAGCAGGGCTGGGGCACTGCCTGCAGCCACCCCAGGCACAGCACAGAGGCACAGAGAGCTTCAATCAGTCAGGACTGGGAAGATGCTCAGAAGTGACTGGGGCAGAATCACTCCCAGCCCTTGACACAGGAAGCCTCTGGCTGCAGGACAAGGCAGCTGCAGCTCCTGGAGCAATCTTCTAAAGCTGGAACATCCCAATGCCTGCAGACTCTGTGAGTACATTCTCTGATTCTCTCTTGTGCAGAGCAGCCAGGGGTGCCCAGGGCTGTCCTGCAGAGCAGGGTCCTGCAGCCCAGGGCGCTGTGCTGGGGCAGGGACTCTGCTGCCTGCCAGGGACAGCTCTCAGCCAGCCCTGGGAGCTGTTCCCAGCACGGGGGGACAAGGTCTGGGTGGAAGGAGACAGCTGTTAAGGCTTGGAAGTGTTTTCATTTTGTGGTGAGGATGCAGCATTTTTCAGGGCTGCTCCCAGCATGACATTTAACTGCAGAACATTTCCAAGTGGATTATACAGGAAGCACAGTGAGGAAGGGGCTGCATAAGAGGGAAAATCCTGTTGTTTAAATCTACTTCTCTAGGTTGCCTGGATGGGAAATTGCATAGTGATAGCACACAGTTGAGGCTGAGAAGAATAAAAAAAATTCTCTAGATTTTAATAAACATGGCAAAGAAAGAAATCAGCACAGGATCCCTTATAGGCATCATTACTGCTGCTTTTCCAGCCTCCTCAGTGTTGCTCTGTTGCCATCAGAACCTGTAGAGGCAGAGGTGGCCCTGGGCAGTGCCCTGTGCTGGGAGGGATCTGCAGGGCAGAGCTGAGCCCCCAGGGCTGGACTGGGCTCTGGGAGCACTGGCAGGGCCCAGCCCTGGGCACAGGGAAGCAGCTGCTGGCAGGGACAGCTCCAGGCAGCAGAGCCCTGGGGAGGCAGTGGGGGGAAAGTGCCACCAAGCTGGGCTGGGATATTTAAAGTCCTCTCCAAACTGAACTATTCCATGACTACTTTTCTTACAGATCCTCATGCCAAGACACTGCAAATGTGCAACAGCAGCTCCATCAGCCACTTCTTCTTGCTGGCACTGGCAGACACGCGGCAGCTGCAGCTCCTGCACTTCTGCCTCTTCCTGGGCATCTCCCTGGCTGCCCTCCTGGGCAACGGCCTCATCATCAGCGCCGTAGCCTGCGGCCACCACCTGCACACCCCCATGTTCTTCTTCCTGCTCAACCTGGCCCTCACTGACCTGGGCTGCATCTGCACCACTGTGCCCAAAGCCATGCACAATTCCCTCTGGGACACCAGGAACATCTCCTACTCAGGATGTGCTGCACAGGTGTTTTTCTTTGTGATTTTCATTTCAACAGAGCTTTCCCTCCTGACCATCATGTGCTACGACCGCTACGTGTCCATCTGCAAACCCCTGCACTACGGGACCCTCCTGGGCAGCAGAGCTTGTGCCCACATGGCAGCAGCTGCCTGGGCCAGTGGCTTTCTCTATTCACTGCTGCACACGGCCAATACATTTTCCCTGCCCCTGTGCAAGGGCAATACCCTGTGTCCAAGTTTGGACAAACTTAGGGAAAAAAACCCCCAGAAGAGCTTCCCAGGAAATAAGGAAAAAAATTTCACTCAGGGGAAAAGTGGAAAAAAACCTATTTATTAACACATACAAGAGAAACACTTCCCAGCACAGACCCAGGTGACAAAAAGTTTTCACCGAGAGAGAAACTTGGACGCCTTCGATCTTCACTAGAAGGGCGAAACGCTTCTCTGGCCCGGTGTCCAGCGGCAGGCCGCAGGGTTCCTCCGGAGCTGGTGCTGAATCCTCGGGGGTGAGGGGGAGAAGGGAGAGGGGAGAGAAAGAAAAAAAACAGCCGGAATAGCCAGCAAGCCTTAAACAGCAGCGAGCTAGACCAAGTAATTCAAGCAATATAAAAGTAAAAAAAAATCAAGCAAAAAAACCAGCTAACTCACAAACCAGGCCACGAGCCACCACCACAGCAGCGATAGCCACCCGCAGCAGCAGCCAGAGCTAAGCTGCCAGCAGTCGTGCGAGCACCCCCCAAGCCAAGCCCTAGCGGCAAACTAAGGCCATTCCGCGAGAGCAGAGCCCAGGCGGCCCCTCCCCCCGGGAGCAGACAGCTTTATGGCCAAGGGGGGCAGGGTGAGGAGTCAGTCAAATCATCAACCCAGGACACCAGCATGGTGGATGTGGCAAAGGCTGTGGATCTATCTGCCTGGACTTCAGCAAAGACTTGACACCATGAGCCACAGCATTCCCTGGAAAAGCTGCATCCCACTGCTTGGACAGGTTTAGTCTTTGCTGGATTATGAACTGGCTGGAGGCCAGGCCCAGAGAGTGGTGGGGATGGTGCTGCATCCAGTGTGTGTCCAATCACCAGTGGTGTCCCCAAAGGGATCAGTGTTTGGCCCAGTCCTATTTAGCATCACAGAAATTGTGATTGGGCATTGGAATGGGCTGCCCAGGGAGGTGGATGAGTCACTGTCCCTGGAAGTGTTTCAGCATAGACTGGATGTGGCACTGAGTGCCATGGTCTGGGTGACAAGGTGGTGTTGGGTCATAGGTTGAGCTTGATGTTCTCAAAGGTCTTTTCCAGCCTGGTTAATTCTGTGATTCTGATGATTGTGACACTGCAGGGCCCCAGGGAAGCAAGGTCCCATTGTGACACTGTGGGGCTAAATGGAACCAAGGTCCATTGATGACTCTGGGTCCTCGTGGAACCACAGAGGCCACAGTGACACAGTGGGCTTTGTTGAACAAAGGACCATTGCTACACTGCAGGGTCTCATGGAACTAAGGGAACAATTTTGACACCTAGTGCTCCCTGGAACTAAGGGGACACTGTGATACTGCAGGGCCTCAGGTACTTGGACACCAGGGTGACACTTACACTGCAGGGTGTCATGGAGCAAAGAATCCCTTGTGATACTGCAGGATCTCATGTAAGCAAGGGTCTGTTATGACCCTGTGCAAACAAGGAGTCCATTGTGACACTCTGGAGCCTTAAGGAATTCAGGGGGCCCTGTCATTCCTTGGGGCCTCATGAAATCAAGAAGACTGTGGAGACACTTTCTGGCCTCGTGGAAACAAGGGGTCCATTGTGACACTGTGGAACCTCATGTAACAATGGGGCCATGGTGACACTGCAGGGCCCCATGGAATCATAGGGCCTGTGTTACTCCTTGGGGCCTCATGGAACCACGAAGATCACTGTGATACTGCTGGGCCTCGTACAACCAAGAGGCCATTGTAACACTGCAGGGACTCATGGAATGAAGGAAACATGTTTGACACCATGGTGCCTCATGGGACCAAGAGGCCACTGGGACCACTCTGGAAGCAAGAAGAGCATTGCTGCACTTTGAGACTTCATGGGACCAAGGATACACTGTGACACTGCAGCGCCGTGGGAGATCAAGGTGCCATTGTGACACTATAGACCATCACAGAATCGTGGAGACCATTGTGACACTTCAGGGCCTCATGGAACTGTGGTGACACCAACTAGGCTGGGAATGTTGATCTCCTGGAGGGTAGGAGGGCTCTGCACAGGGACCTGGACAGGCTGGATCCAGGGTCCACATCCAACAAGGTGAGGTTTAACAAGACCAAGGACCAGATCCTGCACTTTGGCCACATCAACCCCTGCAGGGCTACAGGCTGGGGACAGAGTGGCTGGAGAGTGGCCAGGCAGAAAGGGACCTGGGGGCACTGATGGACAGCAGGCTGGACATGAGGCAACAGTGTTCCCAGGTGGCCAAGAAGGCAAATGGCTCCTGGCCTGGATCAGGAATGGTGTGGCCAGCAAAAGCAGGGCAGTGATTTTTCACCTGAACTCGGCACTGGGTGGGCAGCATCTCAAGTGCTGTGTCCAGTTCTGGGCCCCCAAATTAGGAAGGACATGGAGGGGCTGAAGCATGTCCAGAAAAGGGCAGCAAGTCTGGTGAGGGGTCTGGAACATAAGGAAAACAGGGATGGGCTCTTTGCAGGGGAGGGAAAAGGAATGAACAATAGGAAGAAATCTGGATCAGGAAAGAAGAAAGAGGCAAAGGTGAAGCAAAGAAATGCTCAGGGCAGTTTGGGCGTGGCTGCCAGGCAGCTCTGGATCTGAGCAACACTGTCTGCAGTGGGACAGGAAACTCACAGCTCATGGGAACAAACTTTCTGGCTGACTGCAGAGGCCACGACAAACCTGAGTGGTTTCCCTGCTGTTCCCCAGCCCTTGCTGGCCCCAGGGGCTGATGGCATTTGTGCTCACTCAGCTCCATCTCCCCACAGCAGCACCATGGGGTGCTGACGCCTGCTCTGTGCAGTGCAAACAGGGGCTCCTGAGCCAGTGCTGCCGTGGCTGTGCCTGCAAGGATGCGGCACCTGTGTGAGCTGGGGGAGAGGCCAGGGCTGCAGAGGGGGATGTTGTTGGCAGGTGCATGAGGACGCTCTGGGACGCTGCCCTGGGCTGTCCAGCACAGTGGGGATGGATCAGCCCCTGCTCTGCTGCTCCTTGCCAGGGTCTCCCCCTTGCAGGGCCCTTGCAGAGCACCAGCCATGCTGTTTGCCCCCAGCCTGCCCACGGCCAGCCTGGGGCTGCTCACGGGGGTTTTCTCTGCTCAGCACTGGCCTGGCCAAGTGTTGTGGAGAGAGCCTGGCCAAGGAGCCTGGAGCCCAAGAAGACAGTGTCACATTGACACAGACTGTGGCCACAGGGAAGATGGAAAAAAATGAAAAATAGTACAATGAAAGGCTTTTATTTGTGGAAGATATGAAGAACCTAAAGAAAAAACAAAAAAAACAAAAACAAGCAAAAGAATATCAAAGAGGACTTTGATTAGAAATTATTTACAGAAAATGGTAAGCAGTTTAATGTTTCCTGTACCACTCAGTCATCAGTCTCCACAGGGCATCCTTGAGCTCCTGGTTCCTCAGGCTGTAGATGAGGGGGTTCAGGGCTGGAGGCACCACTGAGTACAGAAATGACACTGACAGGTCCAGGGATGTAGAGGACATGGAGGAGGGCTTCAGGTAGGCAAATGACGAAGTACTGAGGAACAGGGAGAGCACAGCCAGGTGAGGGAGGCAGGTGGAAAAGGCTTTGTGCCGTCCCTGCTCAGAGGGGATCCTCAGCACGGCCCGGAAGATCTGCACATAGGAGAAAACAATGAACACAAAACAACCAAATAGCAAACAGGCACTAACAGCAATGAGTCCAAGTTCCCTGAGATAGGATTTGGAGCAGGAGAGTTTGAGGATCTGAGGGATTTCACAGAAGAACTGGCCCAGGGCATTGCCCATGGCACAGGGGCAGGGAAAATGTATTGGCTGTGTGCAGCAGAGCATTGAGAAAGGCACTGGCCCAGGCAGCTGCTGCCATGTGGGCACAAGCTCTGCTGCCCAGGAGGGTCCCGTAGTGCAGGGGTTTGCAGATGGACACGTAGCGGTCGTAGCACATGATGGTCAGGAGATAAAACTCTGCTGATATGAAGAACACAAAGAAAAACACCTGTGCAGCACATCCTGAGTAGGAGATGTTCCTGGTGTCCCAGAGGGAATTGTGCATGGCTTTGGGCACAGTGGTGCAGATGCAGCCCAGGTCGCTGAGGGCCAGGTTGAGCAGGAAGAAGAACATGGGGGTGTGCAGGTGGTGGCCGCAGGCTACGGCGCTGATGATGAGGCCGTTGCCCAGGAGGGCAGCCAGGGAGATGCCCAGGAAGAGGCAGAAGTGCAGGAGCTGCAGCTGCCGCGTGTCTGCCAGTGCCAGCAGGAGGAAGTGGCTGATGGAGCTGCTGTTGGACATTTCTTCACTCTAGCATAATCAGCTGTTTAAAGTAGACATTGACAAGTTGGGGAAAACCTCTTTGACTCAATTCTACGTTATTTTTTTGAGGAATTCTCTCAAAAAACTGCTCTTCTTGTGGGTAAATTTTGCTAAACTTGTTTAAGTTTAGGTATCTGCTGCTACTGAGTCTTCTGCATTGCTCTCAGTCTGTACACTGGGGAGACCAGAGGGAAAACAGGGCTCCCTTTTCTACAGTACAGTCACACCTACTGGTCCCACAAAGGTGCTCTTTGTTCATTCCACCTCCCACTTATGCAGAGGGGTTAAACAAAAAAAAAATTAGCCATTTTGAAGAGTCCATTTTTGAATTAATTTTCCCTTAAATCTTTTATTTTCTCTATGCAGATGCACAGCAAGAGGGATATGAGGTTTGGTCTGGCTCTCAGATGCCTAGAGTTGTACCTACTAGGAGCTGATTCTCTCTATCAAAGGCTTGTCCTTGCCAATCATTCCAGAGCCCAGACCAGCTCTGGGGGCTCAGCTCTGCCCCTCCCAGCACAAGGCACTGCCCTGGGGCATCTCCCTGGCAGCAGGGCCTTAAAGGCAGTTCAGACAAACTGAGATGCTGCAAGCCAAGATGCTGATGCTGTCAGTGGGCAGAGGACTGTGAGGAGGCACTTTGTGAGGGAGATCTGAGGCAGATCTGCTGATGCCCAGGGCGACAGTGCAGGAGTTTCAGTGACAAAGACACACCTGACAGCCCCTTTCCCTTCCATTGAGGAGAAAGCTGAGAGCAGCCCTGGCCATGCAGCACCATCTGCACAGCAGGAGGAATCTGCCTTGATGGGGGTGGCTCCTTCCACCTCCAACTTCTCCCCACAGTGCATGGGGAGCTGCCAGGCAGGCTGAGAGCTGCCCCTGGCAGGTGGCACATGCCCTGGGCTGGCCAAGAGCCCTGAGGGCTGCAGGAGCTGCTGTGCAGGACAGCCCTGGGCAGCCCTGGCTGCAGCCCCAGCTTCAGCCCCTGCAGCCGTCCCTGGCAGCAGGAGCCGTCCTGCCCTGTCCCTCTGACGGTGCCCAGGGCAGCCCCGCTCTGCAGCACATCCTCCTCCTGCTCCTGTGCCTCAGAGAAACTGGGAGAGTCCTCCTGACACATCCCCCAGGCTGTGGGCTGTGCTGGCTCCAGGAGATCCCTCCAGGAGCACAGGGGACATTGCCCTGCACCCACAGACTCACCATGTCCAGGGCTGTGGAGATGTTTCCCAAGTGAAGTCTCAGCTCAATGTCTTCCCAGTGCTGATTGCCTTCAGCCTGTCTGTGCCTGGCTCCTGTCCCTCAGTGCCTGCAGGCAGTGCCCTCAGCCCTGCTGGGCTGGGAGAGGAGCTGCTCCTCAGCAGAAATGTCTTTTGAAGCTTTTCCTGGTTGCCATTATCTCCCTCTGTGCCAGGAGAACCAAAACGACTTTAATGACCTTCTCAGGAGTTTGTTCTTTTAAATCAGATTCAGTCCCTGAGAGAGTGTTTTCAAAAATCCTCTCAAGAACTCAAAATTAAATTGAAACTTCAAAGTTTCTTGAAGTTTTAAATGAGTCCCCACTGAGAGACAGGACTCAGAAAGTTCCCCAAGGTTCCAGTTAGAGCAGAACAATGGAGGGCACTCGATGACAAGTGGGGAGAAAAACAAGGGAAAGTTTCTGATTCTGAGCAAAACCTGGATGTGTTTCAGAATGCAAGGACAAGGCCTGAGCCCCAGCCCTGGCAAGGCAGATCCTGTCCCTCCCTCATTGCTCAGGGCTCTTCCCGGGCCACTGGGCTCTGGGGATGTGCCATGCCAAGGGCAGGAGCATGGGGCGGCCCCTGCCAGGCTGCTGAGCAGGGACAAGGAGGCAATGAGGCCCCAGCACAGCAAGGCTCACTTGTCCCCTGCTGGCCTCAGGCCCAGGGCCAGCAGCCATGGCCCAAGTGCTGCAGCAGTTGGCTCTGGCAGGGCCTTTCAGCTGCTGCCCATCCCTGTGCCCTCTGCAGCCCAGGCTGTCCTACGGTGTCCATGCCCTGCGCCTCTGTCCCTGCAGGCTGTCGGCATCCCCCGGCTGCCCCACCTCGCTGGCCCTTCCTTTGCTGACAGCTCTGCGTCCTGCCTGCCTCTGCCTGGCCACACAGAGCCTTGGGCTGCTCCAGACTCCTTCTGGGGATGTGTTGCACCACAGTCCTGCCCTGATATGGAAATTCTGCTCTCCTTGTTTCCATTCTTGACCACCCCAGCTGCACTTTACATTAATTCTTTCTTTCTCAGGTTGTTTTCCACAGTGTCAAATAGATCCACCATCTCTGAAATAGATGTTTAAACACTCTCATGGCTCTCCTCCACTCTCCTCAGTTTCCACTCCATGGAGCACAGAGCTCCTTTGTCTCTATACTGGTCATGTACTCGAGGCCTCCAAATCCCACCTTGGGAGATCTCTGAGCCCTCTTCAAGGTGTTTTCAAATGAAAACATTCTGCTCACAATCTAAGTAAAATCACCAGTGCACATGGCCAACCTGACCTGTCTGTCCTGGAAAGACTTTTGTCTGGGAGCAATCTTTAGATTGATGAAACTTTGGAGGCCAAATCCCAATTTTGGCCATGGCCCTTGATGAGAAGGCTGGTTCTTTCCATAGGAAGGAAGGAACAAAATCCTCAGTATTCTAAGAGCAGATGAGAGGTGACCACCAGAGGCCAAGGCCAGTCAGACTTGACTGTTCTGGTAGCTTTTGTCTGGGAGAAACCCTTGTATATAGGGAATTTTAAGGGCAGTACCAATTTCAGCCATGGGCATCAGGAAGAGGAGTTCTTTCCATGGGAAGGAAAGCACAGAGCCCCAGTGCTCCAGGGAAGATGAGAGACAGCCCTTGACATGCCAAGGTCAGCTGGACTGCTCAGTGGCCCCCAAGAAGCCAAACCAGCCAGACCTGTTCCATGTCTGCTTGGTTCACGGGGTCCCCACAAGGTCACAATGGTTCCTTGGATCCATGGTAGCCTGCATTGTCACAATGGCCCTTAATTTCACAAGGCACCACAGTGTCACCATGGTCTCCACAGAAAGGAAACCATGGAGCCCCCAGTGTTTCAGGGGCTGATGAACGGCAGACACCAGAGACCGAGGCCAGATAGACCTGTCTGTCCTGACAGGTTTGTCTGGGGACAACCCTTGGATATACAGAATTTTGAATGTGGAATCCTAATTTTGGCCATGGGCCCATGGAGAGAAGGATTGTTCTTTCCACAGGAAGGCAAGCATAGAGCCCCGGTGTTTCAGGGCCAGATGAGCAGTAGGCACCGAGGCCAAGGCCAACCATTTGTCCTGGCAGGCTTTCATCTGGGTGCAACCCTTGGATATACAGAATTTTGTGGGCAGAATCCCAAAATTCAGCCATGAGCATCTGGATGAGAAGGTCAGTTCCTTCCACAGGAAAGAAAGCACAGAGCCCCAGTATTTCAGGGTGAATTAGGCTAAACACCCTGTCTTTCCTGGTAGCTTTTCCATCCAGGAAAACCCTTGAATATAGGGAATTTTGGAGAAGTACCAATTTTGGCCATGGATTCCTGGGCAGGAAGGACAGTTTTCCATAGCAAGGACAGTCCCCAGTGTTTGAAGGCAGGTGAGAGCTGACTCTCAGGAAGCCAAGGAAGCCAGACTTGTTTGTAATGGCAATATTTTGTCTAGAACAATCTCTGAATACAGGAATTTTGAGGTGGAATCCCATTTTGGCCATGGGGCCTCAAGAAGGACACTACTTTTGTTTGAAGGAAAGCCCAGAGCCCCAGTGTTTCAGGGGACATGAGAAGAGACCCTTGACAAGCCAAGGGCATTGGATCAGTCAGGCCAAACCAAACAGACCTGTTACCTGTTCCTTTGGATTAATGGAGCCCCACAGTGTCACACTGGCCCTTGTTTCCATGATGCCTTGCAGTGTCAATTGGTTTCCTTGGTTCCATGGGACTGCACAGTGACACAATGGCCCTCAGTTCCATGAGGCTGCAGAGTGTCACAATGGTCTCGTGGTTCCATGTAGTCCTGCAGTGTCCCAAGGGTCCTTGGTTCCACTGGGCTCCTCAGGGTCACAATGTCCCTGTGGCTGCACAAGGCTCAGCTGTGGCACACTGGCCCTTTGCTTCCTTGGGGCCCCACAGTGTAACAACTGTCCCTTGCTTCCATGAGGCCCTGCAGTGTCACAATGGTCTCCTTCCTTCCACAAGGTCCTGCAGAGCCCTTAATTCAACGAGGCCTTGAAGTGTCACAGTGGTCTCCAGTATTCCATGAAGGCCCACGATGTCACATTCAGCCTTTGGTTCCATGGGTCCTGCACTGTCACACAAACCCTCAGTTCCATGGGGGCTGCAGTGTCTCAATGATCTCGTTGGTTCCGTGGTGCCTGTGGCAGGATGTGCACCCACCCCTACCACAGACAGTCGGTGCATAAAGAGATAACCCGGGCTGAGAGGCCCAGCAAGGCGTCATCTCTGGTGCCAAAAGGGCTCAGGCCTCAGCTAAGAATCAACATCTTAGCCTGGAGAGCAGATGTGGGACAAGATAAAAGAAATATTCTTGACTGAGAGACACTGTAAAAGACGTAGAAGTTATCACAGAGGCAAAAACAGCGACATGCAAACCCTGAAGGTGTAAAGGACTTCTTCCTGTAGTTTGGACACAGATTCCATGATTACTTCCCTGGGAATTGAAGGAAAGGATCTTGATAGAGATGTCAGTAAGATACATAGAACCCTAAATTATATTATTTCTTCACTAGCTGTAACGTTAATAGGTACCTTTAATCTCATGTTCTATATACCTGCTAGAAGCCTCTTTTTGTCTTTATTCCTGTGTAGTATTAGTTTGTTTTAAGTTTATGTCTATCAATTTTCTGTCTATTAAAGAAATAATTAATTCTATAATAGACCGAAGCAGCCATTGTTAAAGAACTCGGGAACAAGAGTGTGTTTTGGGGTGCTGACCACCTCCATAAAGCTACTGCCTGCTGCCAGAGGCCTGGACAAAGGGCAGGGACTTATCTAAACTCTCACATCCACTCGTAACAGTGCCACACAGTGCCACAATTGCCCCTTGGCCCAAGAAGGCCCCACAGGGTCACAATGCATCCCTGGTTCTGCAATGTAAGGATGCCTCCTTGGTCCCATGGAGCCTCACTGTGTCACCATTGTGCCCTTGGCTCCATGAGTCCCTGCACTGCCACAATGGTCCTTAGGCCTCAAAGTGTCATCAAGGTCTCCATGGTTCCATGAGGCCCCACAGCTTCAGAACAGCCTCCTTGGTGCCATGGTGCCCTGTAGTGTAACAATGGTCTCCTTGGTTCCATGGTGTCAGAACGGACCCTTTATCTCACACAGCCCCACAGTGTCACTGTGGTCCCCTTGATTCCTTGAGGACCTGCTGTGTTAAAATGGCCCCTTGGTTAAACAAAGCCCTGCAGTGCCACAATGGCCCCTTGGATCCAGTGGGACCCAAAGAGTCACAACAGTCTCCGTTCATCCATGAGGCCCTGCAATGTCACAATGGGTCATTGGTTCCATGAAGCCCCACCATGACACAGCTGGTCCCTTGGTTCCATGAGGCATGGCATTATCAGAATGGCCCCTTTGTTTCATGGAGCTTGGCCCTTTGGATTCATGAAACACATCCAGGTTTTCTCAGTATCAGAGGCACCTTTCCTTTGCTTGTCCCCACGTGTCATCACTGCCTCCAGTGTTTTGCTGTAACTGGAACCTAGGGACACTTTCTCAGTCCTGTCCCTCCAGTGAGACCCATTAAAACTTAAAAAATTTTGTAGTTCAAATTTAATTTTGAGTTCTTGAGAAGTTTCTTGAGCACTCTCTGAGGGACTGAGTCAGATGCAAACAACACCAAAGCCCTGAGAGGGTCATTAACGTCCTGTGTCTGTGCTGCTCAGCTGGGCCTGGCTCCTGGCACAGAGGGCAATCCTGGAAACCAAGAAGAGCTTCAAAAACACATTTCTCTTGCTGAGCAGCTCTTCTCACAGCCCAGCAGGGCTGGGACACTGCCTGCAGCTACCCCAGGCACAGCACAGAGGCACAGAGAGCTTCAATCAGGGCTGGGAAGATGCTCAGAAGTGACTGGGGCAGAATCACTCCCAGCCCTTGACACAGGAAACCTCTGGCTGCAGGACAATGCAGCTGCAGCTCCTGGAGCGATCTCCTAAAGCTGGAACATCCCAATGCCTACAGATTCTGTGAGTACAACTCCCTGAGTATTTCTGCTGCAGGGGAGGTGAAATGCTCATGAAGCTCTGACATGCTGAGGGTTTCTGATCAGTCAGAGAATATATCCAAGACAAGAATTTTGATAAAAATGAAGAAATTTCCTAGGATTTTTTATTCAGTTTCCTACTATTGGATAATGGCGGGGAGGGGGGGATAAATATTAACTTTATTATAAATTTTGAAAAGTGCCTGAGACATCCAGACTGTTTCTTTTAGTGATCAATAGGTTCACAGGAGATTCCTGATGTGCTTTCAGCCACTCCTCTGCCCATGGACAGCACCAGCATCCCCTTTGCTAGACAGATCAAACTCAGTCTGACCTGGACTTTCCCCAAGTTGCAAACAGAACCTGCCCCAGCCAGTGCCCTGCAAATAGGCAGGCTTCTGTAGGGCCAAGAGAGTGCACAGAGATTTGGGGTCTGTGAGTGCTGGCAGGAAGAGATCAGGCACAGGGAAACACTTGTAGGAGGAAAATCTTCAGGAGACAGAGAGATCAGGAAATGAGAGAACACAAACCCAGAAATTTTTTGGCAGGGGGAGTTTAGTGATCTCCATAGGATCCCCTCCAGTGCAGCCCCTCCCTCTGAACAAGCCCCCTCCCTCCTGTCCCCCAGCCAAGCCTCTGCCCTCAGAGCTGGGGGTCCAAGGGGGGAAGCCCCTCCTGTGCAGGCAGAGCTGCAGCAGAGCCGTGGGGCAGCTCTGCAGCCCCAGGCCCAGTTCCCTCTGCAGAGCACAGGGCTGGGAGCAGCTGCTGGCACTGGGGGCTCTGGGAGGGGGCACAGCTGGCTCAGGGTGATGCTGTCCCCAGTGCCCGGCTGTGGGCAATGCTGTCAGTGCAGCCAGGGAAGGAGCTGGATATCCCTGAATCTAATGTCATCATTGGGACACTTGGAAGTGTCCCTGAGATTTCCTTCCAAGCTGGGAGATTCAATTCAGGATGCCAACCTGTTCTAGATCATCTTTGTGTTATCTGAAAGACCTGTGGGGAAAGGCAGAGGGGTTCTGACAGTGAAAATGCTGTTGGGGTGGTGAAATGAGCAACTTAAGTCCTGGGACACAAAGGTGGAGCTTGACTGTGATGGATCCATCTGCTCTCAGCAGTACCAGGTGATTTGTTAAGGGAAGCTCTCCACCTGAGAAAGGATAAAGCCCAGAGAAACTGAAAAAGAATCATAGGCCATCTCCTCCACTTTCCACTCTCCACTTTGACTCACAGGTTTTGCTCTCTTCTCTCTGAGTTTAGCAAAATTGAGAGGCTTTGATATCCAAGAATACCAAGAGAGACTCAGGGACAGCTTATAAAGAAAACACAAGTACTCTTAAACACAAAAGGTTGTCTGTGAGTTCAGGGCAGGGTGTGTGTAAAATAGCTTTGATTTTGGTTATAGGTATCTCCTCTAACTCTTCACTGTCCTTTTCCTCACAGCAGTACCCAATGCCAAGCAACAGCAAATGTCCAACAGCAGCTCCATTAGCCACTTCCTCCTGCTGGCACTAGCAGACACACGGCAGCTGCAGCTCCTGCACTTCTGCCTCTTCCTGGGCATCTCCCTGGCTGCCCTCCTGGGCAACGGCCTCATCATCAGCGCCGTAGCCTGCGGCCACCACCTGCACACCCCCATGTTCTTCTTCCTGCTCAACCTGGCCCTCAGCGACCTGGGCTGCATCTGCACCACTGTGCCCAAAGCCATGCACAATTCCCTCTGGGACACCAGGAACATCTCCTACTCAGGATGCACTGCACAACTCTTTTTCTTTGCCTTTTTCATTTCAGCAGAGTATTCCCTCCTGACCATCATGTGCTATGACCGCTACGTGTCCATCTGCAAACCCCTGCACTACGGGACCCTCCTGGGCAGCAGAGCTTGTGCCCACATGGCAGCAGCTGCCTGGGCCAGTGGCTTTCTCAATGCTCTGCTGCACACAGCAAATACATTTTCCCTGCCCCTGTGCCATGGCAATGCTTTGGGTCAGTTCTTCTGTGAAGTGCCCCAGATCCTCAAGCTCTCCTGCTCACACTCCTACTTCAGGGAACTTGGACTCCTTACTGTTACTGCCTGTTTTGTATTTGGTTGTTTTGTGTTCATGGTTTTCTCGTATTTGCAGATCTTCAGGGCCGTGCTGAGGATCCCCTCTGAGCAGGGACGGCACAAAGCCTTTTCCACCTGCCTCCCTCACCTGGCTGTGGTCTCCCTGTTTATCAGCACTGGCTTTTTTGCCAACTTGAAGCCCCCCTCCATCTCCTCCCCATCCCTGGATGTGGCACTGTCTGTTCTGTACTCGGTGGTGCCTCCAGCCCTGAACCCCCTCATCTACAGCCTGAGGAACCAGGAGCTCAAGGCTGCTGTGTGGGAGACTGATGACTGAATGGTTTCAGGAACATTAAAATGCTGGCCAGTTTTGGTAAATCACTTGTAATAAAAGTCGTCTTTTGTTGGTTTAGTTATGGGATACTTTTTCCTATACTCATTTTTTCATATCATCCACAAAAAGAAATGTCATCGTTTGTGCCATTTCTCATTTTGTTTCTCTCCACTGTTACTGTGACCCAAAGAGAGTGTCAATGATGGGCTGCACTCTTGGTGGCTTTCAGTGAACTAAAGGATCTCTCACCCAGCAAAGTTTTCCCAGAGCAGACCCTTTTCTTCCCTCCTCTGGAGCTGCAGCAGCAATGTCTGTGTGCAGAGCTGGGGCAGATCAGTGCTGGCACAGCAGCTGTGCCCAGCAGCAGCAGCACTTGGTGTTGCCAGTGCTGCTCCCGTGCCACTGCCCCGCTGCCCTCCTGCCCCTCGTGTTGCTGCAGGGCCTGAGTGCTCTCGGGGCCGGGCACAGCCCTGGGGGTGGCAGTGCCGGGGCTGCAGCAGGGACAGGCCATGGGCACTGCTGGGGCAGCGCTGACGCCTCAGGCCAGGGCCTGGGGGCTCCAGGCTCCTTGGCCAGGCTCTCTCCACAACACTTGGCCAGGCCAGTGCTGAGCAGAGAAAACCCCGTGAGCAGCCCCAGGCTGGCCGTGGGCAGGCTGGGGGCAAACAGCATGGCTGGTGCTCTGCAAGGGCCCTGCAAGGGGGAGACCCTGGCAAGGAGCAGCAGAGCAGGGGCTGATCCATCCCCACTGCGCTGGACAGCCCAGGGCAGCGTCCCACAGCGTCCTCATGCACCTGCCAACAACATCCCCCTCTGCAGCCCTGGCCTCTCCCCCAGCTCACACAGGTGCCGCATCCTTGCAGGCACAGCCACGGCAGCACTGGCTCAGGAGCCCCTGTTTGCACTGCACAGAGCAGGCGTCAGCACCCCATGGTGCTGCTGTGGGGAGATGGAGCTGAGTGAGCACAAATGCCATCAGCCCCTGGGGCCAGCAAGGGCTGGGGGACGGCAGGAAACCACTCAGGTTTGTCGTGGCCTCTGCAGTCAGCCAGAAAGTTTGTTCCCATGAGCTGTGAGTTTCCTGTCCCACTGCAGATGTTGGTCAGAGCCAGGGCTGCCTGGCATGGCACCCCAAAATGCCCTGAGCATTTCCTTTGCTTCTCTTGTGCTTTCTTTTAATCTTCCTTCTTCAGACTCAGAATCATGCAGGGATGGAAAAGACCTTGGAAATCAGCAAGTCCAACCTGTTCCCTGACACCACCTTGTCTCCCTGAGCCTCCCATTCTCCTGGATAAAGCATCCCCAGCTCCCTCAGCCACTCCTCACAGGACTTGTGTTCCAGACACCCTCACCAGCCTTGTTGCCATTCTCTGGACACACTCCAGCCCCTCCATGTCCATTCTAAATTGGGGGCCCAGAACTGGACACAGCACTCGAGGTGCTGCCAAACCAATGCTGAGCACAGGGAAGAATCACTGCCCTGCTCCTGCTGGCTACATCATTCCTGATCCAGTCCAGGAGCCATTTGCCTTCTTGGCCACCTGGGGCTCACTGCTGGCTCATGTCCAGCCTGCTGTCCATCAGTGCCCCCAGGTCCCTTTCTGCCTGGCCACTGTTCAGCCACTCTGTCCCCTGCCTGGAGCGCTGCAGGGGTTGTTATGGCCAAAGAGCAGGACCCAGCACTTTGTCTTTTAAACCTCACCTGGTTTATTTTGGGGTCCCTGGATCAGCGGTCCAGGTATATCTGCACAGCCCTCCTACCCCAGTCAAACAACACTTGCAGCTAACTGGGTGTACCATGATTCCATGAGTCACTGGAATGTCACAGTGGTGTCTGTGATTCCGTTAGGCCTTCCAGTTTCACAATGTCCCTTTGGTTCCATGGGACCCTTTGGTGTCCAAAAGTCCCTTGGATCCTTGGGCCTAGCAGTGTCTCAATGGCCTTGCTTCCCCAGGGCCCTGCAGTGTCACAACCATCACAGAATCATCCAGGCTGGAAAAGACCTTTGAGAGCATTAAGCTCAACCTGTGACCCAGCACGACCCTGTCACCCCAGACCATGGCACCCGGTGCCACATTCAGTCTATCCTGAAACACTTCCAGGGACAGTGACTCACCCATCTCCCTGGGCAGCCCATTCCAATACCCAATCACCCTTTCTGTGAAGAATGTTCTAATGTCAACCTACACCACCCCTCTTGCAGCTTAAAACAAGACAAAACATTTTCTCTACATTACTTTCAAAATAGAGTGCTCACTTTGAATACACTTTCTGAAATTTGTCTAAATTAACCACAGAAGAATTGAAAACTTCATGTTATTCCTGGGGCCTTTTCTTGTTTTGGGTGTTTTGAAAAATGTTTATCTGCTCTGTACTGAATTCCTGAACTGAAGAGCTCAAGAAAGAAGAGGCCTCTGAAGTACTAAAATTGATCAGCATCCTCCAAGTGGCTGAGATCCATCCTCATCAGAGCAGGAATGAACAGAAATGGGCACAGCTTTGTGGCTGCCCCAGCTCGGGGATGGGCCCTGGGCCTGGAGCAGGAGCAGCTCTGCAGGGCCCCAAAGCCGGGGCTGCTGTGCTGGCCTGGGCAGATGGGATGGCAGCAGGGGCTGCAGAGCTCTCAGGAGCTCAGGGAGAGGGCAGCAGGGCACACAGGGAGCCTCCTTTGCCTTGGCCAAGCACCTTGCCCATGGCTGGGGCTGAGTCCTGTCTGAGCTGCAGCTGCTGCTGTGCCCTTGCCAGGGCTGAGGCCGTGGGGCCACTGCCCAGAGCCCTGCCCTGAGCAGAGCTGTGGGGCCAGAGCCGGCTGGGCTGTGCTGGGGAGAGGCCCTTGGTGCTGCCCAGAGCTCAGGGCAGCTGGCACAGCTTGCAGGGAGCTGGGCTGGCCTGAGAGAGCCTGCCAGGGAAAGCAGCAGTGTCCATCTCAGCCTGGCTGAGCGTGCAGGGGCAGGACTCAGCCCAGTCCTTGTGGGGCAGGGCCAGCGCCTGGGAAAGGCACTGGAAACAGGCAAGTGGCCCAGAGAGGAGGCTGCTCTGTGCCCTTGGTGGCATGCACAGAGCAGGGAGGGGGCCCAGCACATTTGACAGCGCCAGCTTCTGTCCCGAGCCCTTGCCAGCCCTGTCTGCTGAGCCCAGGTGTGCCCTGGGCTGAGTTTGGCTGTGGCCCAGCTCCATCCTCCTGCGGGGCTCAGGGCCTGTTCCCGGCCATGGCCAGCCCTGCCCAGCCTCTCTGCTGGCCCAGAGCCCGGCAGAGCCCGGGGCAGGGCTGTCAGTGCAGCCCACAGGTGCCACGGGCTGTGCAGGAGCTGGCAGAGGCTGCCCAGCAGGGAGGCCATGGGGCACAGAGCCCCAGGGCTGCTGTGGGCACCACGGCTGCACCTGCAGCTCCAGAGGAGATGTGACAGATGGGAGCAGGGACAAATAATTCCTGCTGCATTCTTTAGTGTCTTTGCTTATGTAGACGACCTGCATCCCATATGTAGAGGAGGTGTTTAGCGTCAGGTAACACCGGAAGAGTGACAAGAATAGTATTACTTAGCTGAAAAAACTTATTACATGCATAACACAGAATGTGTAAAAAAAGACAGATATGATCTGAAGAGCCTCTGAGTTTTTCAGAAGATGAGAGACTCATTGATGTTCCAGCAGTAAAACCTGTTCAAATAGTTCCCTTAAGGCTTCTTTGAGACGAGAGGTGACCACCAGAGGCCACGGCCAGCCAGAGCTCTGTGTCCTTTTTTGGAAGCTTCTGTCTGGGAGAAACCCTTGCATACAGGGAATTTTTCAGAGGGAGTATCCATTTTGGCCATGGGTACCGGGAAAGATGGATGATTCTTTTCCATAGGAAAGAAAGCACCGGGCCCCAGTGTTCCAGGGGCTGATGAGAGACAGCTCTTGACATACCAAGATCAGCCAGTCCTGTCCAGTGGCTCCTGGGAAGTGAAACCAGCCAGATCTCTTCCATTTCCCCTTGGTTCCATGAGGCCCCACAGTGTCACAATGTTCTCCTTCCTTCTGCAGTGTCACAATGGCCCCTTGCTTCCATGAGCTCTGCAGGCTCACAGTGGCCCTTTGTTCCGTGGGCCCCACAGAGCACAATGGTCTCCATGATTCCATGGGGCCTTACAGTGCCACAATGGTCTCCATGGATCCACGGTGCCCTGCAGGATCACAACGGCCCTTGGCTGCACGAGGCCCTGTAATGCAGCAATGGCCTCTTGGTTCTACAAAGCCCTGCTGCTTCACACCGGCCCCTTGGGTCCATGGGGCCCAGCAGTGCCACAGTGATGTCCTTGGTGTCCACGGGGTTCCCACTGTGTCACCCAAGGGTCTCCACAGGAAGGGGAACACAGGAGCCCCAGTGTTTCAGGAGCTGATGAACTGCAGTCACAGGAAGCCAAGGCCGGGCAGACCACTCTTTCTTGGCAGGTTTGTCTGAGAGCAGCTCTTGGATATTTGAAATTTTCCATGTTGAATCCAAATTTCAGCCCTTTTTGCCTGGAGGAGAAGGCCAGTTCTTTCCAATAGAGAGGAAAGCACTGAGTCCCAGTGTTTGGAAGGCAGGCGAGAGCCGGCCCTCAGGAGGCCAAGGCCAGACAGACCAGTCTGTAATGGCAGCTTTTGTGTATGAGCAGTCTTTGAATCTAGGACTTTTAGAGGTGGAATCCCAATTTTGGCCATGGGCACCTGGAGAAGAAGGATGGTTCTTTTCCATAGGAAGGAAAGCATGGAGCCCCACTGTTTCAGGGTGGAATAGAGGTGGAATGGACCAACAGAGGCCAAGGTCAGCCAGAGTTGTCTGTCCTGGCAGCTTTTGTCTGGGAGAAATCTCTTGCGTATAAGGAATTTCAGGAGGAAAATGTCCAAATTTGACCATGGGTGCCTATTCAGGAGGGACAGCTCGTTTCCATAGGAAGGAAAGCACAGAGCCCTAGTGTTTGAAGGCAGGTGAGAGCCAGCCCTCAGGAACACAATGGCAGCCGGACTTGTTGGAAATGGCAGCTTTTGTCTGGGAGAAACCTCTGCATATTGGGAATTTTGGAAGGGGAATCCCATTTTGGCAATGGATGCTTGAATGTGAAGAGCAGTTCTTTTCCATTTGAAGGAAAGCCCAGAGCCCCAGTGTTTCAGGGGCACATGACAAGAACATGGTAATGGGCATGCCAGGGGCAGTTGGAAAATTCAGGCCAAGCCAACCAGACCTGTTACCTGTTCCCTTGGATCCATGGGGCTCAGCAGTGGCACAATGGTTGTGTCATATTGGATCCTTGGTTCCATGAGGCCCAGCTGTGTCACACTGGCCTCTTGTTTCATGGGGCTCCACAGTGTCACAATGGTCCCTTGTTTCCATGAGGCCTTGCACTGTCACAGGAGTTTCCTTGGTGCTGCAGTATCACAATGGACCCTTGGTTCCCTTGTGGACACAGCATAGACGGTTCTGCAGTCCCTGTCCCTCCCTGCCCTCCTTCTCCCTGCAGCAGTGTTGCCCTCTTGTGAACACAGCATGGTACCACAGCCCCTCACTCCCAGCAGTCCAGCCCCCTTTTAGACAAAACCAAATACTGCAGCTCTCCCCTCAAGCAGTGCTGCACCCGTGTGGACACACCATAGTATTGCAGCCCCTGAGCAGTTCTGCCACCTTGTGGACACAACATGGTACTGCAGCCCCCTGCCTTCCCGAGCCATGCTGCTGCCCCCTTTTGACATAACCCAGTACTGCAACCTCCCTCCTTCTGAGCAGTGTTTCCCTACTGTGGACCCAGCCCAGTAATGCAGCCCCCCTCCCCACTTCCCCCAAACAGTGCTGGTTTTTGTGGACACAGCATGGTACTGCACCCACCTCCTTCTGAGTGCTGCTGACCCCTCCTGGACACAACCCACAACCTGGTAGTGCAGACACCCCACCAGAGCAGTGCTCTTGAGTTGTGGACACAGCATGGTACTGCAGACCGCACCACCTCCGAGCAGTTCTGCCCCCTTGTGGAAAAAAACTTGGCACTGCAGATCCCCCCTCCACTAAACAGGGCTGCTCCCTTACAGACTCCACCCAGTACTGCAGACCCATCCCTTGAGGAGTGCTGCTCCCTTGTGGACACAGCATGGTACTGCATCCCCTTCTTATCTGAGTAGTGCTGCCCCATTCTGGACACAGCCTATTACTGCAGCCCCCCCTTTTTGATCAGTGCTGCCTCCTTGTGGACACAGCCTGGTACTGCAGCCTGAAGCCCCCCTCCACCTTAAGAGTTCTGGACACAACATTATGGACACAACCACATACTGCATCCCCCTCCTCCCTAAGCAGTGCTGCCCCTTCTGCACACAACCCCGTACTGCAGGCCTCCCCACCAAGCAATGCTGTCCCCTTGTAGACACAGCCCAGCACTGCAGCCCCCACCCTCCCTGAGCAGTGCTGCTCCCTAGCGACACAGTTGGGTACTGCAGCCCCCTTCCGAATTACTGCTACCCTTTTGCTGACACAAGCCAGTACTGCAACCCTCCTCCCCACGAGGAGCTCTGTCCTCTTTGGGACACAACCTGGAAGTGCAACCCTCCACTCCACAGACCAGAGCTGCCCCCTTGAGAACACAACCCGGTACTGCAGGCTCCACCCTGAGAACTGCTGCCCCCTTGTAGAGCCAACCCATTACTGCAGCCACCCCTAATTTGAGCAGTGCTGCCCCCTCGTGGACACAACCTGGTACTGCAGTCACCCCTGAAGGAGTGCTGCCCTTTGTGGACCCAGCATGGTAGTGAAGCCCCTCTTTTCCCATTACTGCTGCCCCATTGGTGGCACAATCTGGTACTGCAGCCTCCCCCTCGGAGCAGAGCTGTCCCTTTGGTGGACACAAACCCGGTTTTGTAGCCCCACCCTCAAGCAGTGCTGTCTCCTGTGGACAGAACCCAGTACTGCAGCCACCTTGTCTCAGATCTTTGCTGCCCATTTGTGGACACAGCCCTATACTTCAGTCCCCAACCCTCCCCCCCACCCCGAACAGTGCTGCCCCCTTGTGGGCATGGCAGGGTCATGCAGCCCTCCCATTTTGTGTAGTGCTGCCCTCATTTGGACACAATTTGCAGCCCCCCTCTCTGAGCAGTGCTGTCCCATTGTGGGCACAGCATGCACTGCAGACCACACCCCCTCCTGAGTAGTGCTGCCCCCTTGAGGACACTACTCGGTCCTTTAGTCCCCACCCTTTGCCGAGCAGTTCTGCCCGCTTGTGAACAAAACTCAGCACTGCAGCCTCCACCCTTCCACAAGCTGTGCTGCCGCCTTGTGGACACAGACCAGTATTGCAGGCCCCTCCTCTGAGCAGTGCTGCTTCCTTGTGGATGCAACCTGGTACTGCAGCCCCCACTCCCCTAGAGCAGTGCTGTCCCCTTGTGGGCACAGCCCAGTACTGCAGCCATGACCCCCCGAGAAGGGCTGCCCCCTTGTAAACACAGCATGGTACTGCAGCCTCCTCCTACTGAGCTGTACTGCACCCTTTGGTACACAGCCCAATATTGTACCCCCTCCCTACTGAGCAGCGCTGCCTCTTTGTCAACACAGCACGGTACTGCAGACCCGGCCCTCCCTGAGCAGTGCTGTGCATTGGTGGACACAACCTAATACTGCAGGCCCCCCCTTCCTTGTAGTGCTGCCCCATTGTGGACACAACAGAATACTGCAGCTCCCCTCTCCATGCAGTGCTGTCCCCCTAGGGACACAGCATGGTACTGGAGCCCCACCCTTCCTGAGCAGTGCTGCCCCTTGTGGACACAATCGATCTGCCCCCCCCCCATTTTGAGCAGTGCTGTCCTGTTGTGGACACACCATAATGCTGCAACCCCTCCACCGCCTCCCTAGCAGTGCTGCCCCCTTGTGGACACAGCCTGGTACTGCAGCTGCTTGCTTCTGAGCAGTGCTGCCCCCTTCTGGGAACACTAAGTACTGCAGCCCCCCCCCTTCTGTGCAGTGCTGACCCCTTGTGATCGCAACATGGTACTGCAGCCCATAGCCCCCAAGCAGTGCTGTGCCCCTGTGGACACAACCTGGTACCATAGCCCCTACCCCTCCTGAGCAGTCCTGCACCCTTGTGGACAGAACTCGGTACTGCAGTCCCGTCCCTCTACGAGCAATGCTGCCCCGTTGTGGACACAGTGCAGTACTGCAGTCCCCTTCACCACCAATGCTGCCCCCTTTTGGACACAGCATGATACTGGTATTCCCTCTTTTGAAACACTGCTGTCTCCTTGTAGGCACAGGATTGTACTGCAGCCTTCTCCCGTGAGCAGTGCTGTTCCTTTGTGGACACAACCCGGAACTGCAGCCCATCCCAAGCACTTCTTCCCTCTTGTGGACACAGCTGGGCACTGCAGGCCACCCCATTTTCGAGTACTGCTGCCCCTGGTGGACAAAACCCGGTACTGCAGCCCCCATTTCAAGCAGTGTCGTCCTTTTGTGGACACAGCATGGTACTACAGCATGGTACTGCAGCATGGTACTATGGCCCACACCCCCTCTGAACAGTGCTGCCCCTTGTGGACACAGCCCAGTACTGCAGCCCCCCCGCCCCCGAGCAGTGCTGCCCCATTTTGGACACAGCATTATAATGCAGCCCCTCCTTCTTAGCAGAGCTGTCTCCTTGTGGACACAACCAGTACTGCAACCCCTCCCTCGAGCAGTGCTGCCCACTTGTTGATACAGTGTGGTATGGCAGCCCACCACAAGCTGAGCTGCAACATTTTGGACAAAACCAAATACTGCAGCCCCCACCGAGCAGTGCTGCCCCTTGTGGACACAACCCGGTATTACAGCTCCCACCCCTTCCCCAGAAGTCCTGCCCCTTTGTGGACACAGACTGCAACTGCAGCCCCCACCAGCCCCCTTGCCTTCATGAGCAATGCTTCCCTTGTGGACCCAGCCTGGTACTGCAGCCCCACTTCATGCAGTGTTGCTCTTGTGTGTACAAAGCATGGTAGTGGAGCCCCATCCTTCTGAGCAGTGCTTCCCCTTTGTTGGCACAACCTGGTACTGCAGCCGCCCCCACTCCGAATGGTGCTACCCTCTTGTGGATACAGCCAGATTCTGCAGGTCCACCCCTCGAACAATGCTCCTCTTGTGGACACAGCTGGGTACCGCAGCACCCCATTTCGACTAGTGCTGCCCCTTGTGAACACAAGCTGGTACTGCAGCCCCTCCCTCTGATGAGTCCTCTCCCCTTGTGGACACTGCATGGTACTGCAGCCCTGCTACACTCCCCCTAGCAGTTCTGCCCCCTTGTGGACAGAAGGCACTAATGCAGACCCCTCCCCTACCGAGGAGTCCTGCCTATTTGTGGACAAAACTCGGCACTACTACCCACCTACCCAGAGCAGTACTGCGCCTTTGTAGACACAGCATGGTACTGCTCTCCCCTCCCAGAGCAGTGCTGTCCCCTTGTGGACAGAACCAGGTACTGCTGTGCACAGGGTGCGGTCAGTAGGGCGTTGTCACTGGTTGTGGGCAATATGTGTGGTCAGTGGGTGTGGTGAGTTGGGTTGTCATTGGGGTGTGGTCAGTGCGTGTAGTCACTGGCTATGGTGAGGGGCTGTGGTCAGTGAATGTGGTCAGTTGGGTAGTCAGTGGGAAATGGTCAGTGTTTGTGGACAGTGGATGTGGTCAGTGGTTGGGATCAGTAGGCGAATGGCCAGTTGGTGTAGTTACTGGGGGTGATCAGTGGCCTGTGGTCAGTCAGTGTATGTTCAGTGGGTGTGGTCAGTTGTGTGGCCAGAGGGTGTGTGGTTGTTTTTGTGGTCAGTGGAGGTGGTCCTTGGGACTGTGGTGAATTGGTTTGTCAGTGGATTGATATCAGTGTGGTCAGTGGGGCTGGTCATTGGGCATGGTCAGTGTGGTGTGGTCAGAGGAGTGATTTGGTTTGTCAGTGGGGTTTGGTCAGTGAGTTTGGTCAGTGGGTTTGGTCAGTGGGTGTAGGCAGTGGGTGTGGACAGTGGGTGTGGGCAGTGGGTATTTTCTTTGGGGTGGTCATTGAGGTGTGGTCAGTGTGGGTTGTCATTAGGGTGGTAATTGCTGTATAGTCGAGGGTTTGCTCATTGGGGTATGGTTGGGGGTGTAGCCAGTGGGTGTGGTCATTGGGTTGTTGCCATTGCTTTTTTGCATATGAGTGTGGTCACTGTGTGTGGCCACTGGTTGTGGTCACTTGGGGTGTACTAGTGGGGGTATGGTCACTTTGGGGATCATTGGGGTGTTGTCAATTGCTGCAGTCAGTGAGTGTAGTCAGTGGGTGGGGGCAGCAGGTGTGATCAGTGGGTATGGTAAATTTGGGGTGGTCATTGGGAAGGTACTTGGCCAAGGCAAAAGAAGGCTCCCTGGGTGCCCTGCTCCCCTCTCCCTGAGCTCCTGAGAACTCTGCAGCCTCTGCTGCCATCCCATCTGCCCAGGCCAGCACAAGAGCCCTGGCCTTGGTGCCCTGCAGAGCTGCTCCTGCTCCAGGCCCAGGGCCCATCCAAAAACTGGGGCAGCCACAAAGCTGTGCCAATTTCTGTTCATTCCTGCTCTGATGAGGATGGACCCTCAGCCACTTGGAGTCTGAAGATGAAATTTAGTACTCCAGAGGCCTCTTCTTTGTTGATCTCTTCAGTTCATAAATTCAGTTGCAAAGACTCATAAACATTTGTTGAAAACACCCAAACAAGAAAAGCCCCTTAGAATAATTTAAGTTTTCAATTCTTCTGTGATTAATTAGACAGATTTCGGAAGTGTATTCCAAGTGAATATACTATATTGAAAACAATCCAGAGAGAACTGTTTTTTCTTGTTGTCTTTTCTGTTTATAGATTGATATCAGCAACGTACAATTGATATTGACCCCCACCACCTTGTAATGCAGTCTGAATAGATATGAAAATCAAGACTCTTCATGCCTGACAATCACACTTTGTCACCAGCCCCCTCCCCACTATTTCCCCCATCCAACCCCTGGGACCCCTATGGACCAGGAATGGTGTGGCCAGCAGGACCAGAGCAGTGATTCTTCCCCTGTGCTCTGCACTGGTGTAGCCATGCTTTGAGTGCTGTGTCCAGTTCTGGTCCCCTAATTCAGGAAGGACATGGAGGGGCTGGAGCGTGTCCAGAGAAGGGCAACAAGGCTGGTGTGGGGTCTGGAACACAAGTGCTGTAAGGAGCAGCTGAGGGACCTGGGGATGTTTATCCTGGAGAAGAGGAGGCTGAGGAGAGACCTCATCCCTCTCTACAATTCCCTGACAAGAGGGTGCAGCCGGGGGGGGCGGGCTCTTCTTCCAGAGAACAGTGATAGGACAAGGGGACACAGCCTTAAGCTACACCAGGGGACAATTAGGCTGGAAATTAGGAAATATTCTTCACTGAAAGAGTGATTGGGCATTGGGACGGGCTGCCCAGGGAGGTGAGTGAGTCACCATCCCTGGAAGTGTTTCAGCATAGACTGGATGTGGCACTGAGTGCCATGGTCTGGGTGACAAGGTGGTGTTAGGTCACAGGTTGGCCTTGATGCTCTCAAAGCTCTTTTCCAGCTTGGGTGATTCTGTGATGATTGTGACACTGCAGGGCCCTGGGGAAGCAAGGGGCCATTGTGACACTGCAGGGCCTCGTGGAACTGAGAGGACCATGGTGACACTGTGTACGACATGGCACCACAGAGCCAAGGGGCCACTGTGACACTGTGACACTGTGGGGCTACATGGAAGCAAGGAGTCCATGGTGACACTCTGGGTCCTCGTGGAACCACAGAGGCCACTGTGACACTGCAGGGCCTTGTGGAACCAAGGGGCCATTGTGTCACTGTGGAACCAGGGAGAGCCTTGTGAGAGCCTGGGGCCAATGGAATCAAGGGATCATTGTTCCACTGCAAGGACTCTTGGAACTGAGGGAAGAGTTGTGACACTGTGGTGCCCCATGGAACCAAGGGTCCCTTTGACACTGCAGGATCTTGTGTAACCAGGGCTCCATTGTGACACTGCAGCACCAAGGAATTCATGGTGGCACTCAGAGGCCTCATGGAACCAAGAGGCCACTGTGACCCTGCAGGGCCTTGTGGGACCATGCAGAGCATTGTGACAGAGCAGGACCTCGTGTAGTGATGGGGCCATTGTGACACTGCAGGGCCCATGGAACCAAGGGGCCAGTGTTGCTCCTCAGGGACTCCTGGAATGAAGGAAACATGTTTGACACTGTGGTGGCCCTTGGGACCAGGAGGCCATTGTGACACTGTGAGGCCCAAGAATCATTGTGACATCAAGGGGTCCCATGGATCCAAAGGGATATTGTGACAATAGGAGGCCACATGTAGAATCATGGAGAATTTTGTGACACTCTAGGTCCTCATGGCACCGTGGTGACACCAAGTTGGCTGGGAGTGTTGATCTGCTGGAGGGTAGGAGGGATCTGCAGATGGACCTGGACAGGCTGGATGGACCAGGACCCAAATCCAACAAGGTGAGGACTAAGTGCCGGATCCTGCACTTTGGCCACAGCCACCCCTGAAGTGCTACAGGCTGGGGACAGAGTGGCTGGACAGCGGCCAGGCAGAAAGGGAGCTGGGGGCACTGATGGACAGCAGGCTGGACATGAGCCAGCAGTGTGCCCAGGTGGCCAAGAAGCCAATGGCTCCTGGCCTGGGTCAGGAATGGTGTGGCCAGTAGGGCGTGCTGATGCAGGGCTGGAGGCACCACCAAGTACAGAACTGATATCACCAGATCCAGAGATGGGGAGAAGATGGAGGGATGCTTAAGGGAGGTGAGAAAAGCAGTGCTGAGAAACCAGGAGACCACAGCCAGGTGAGGGAGGCAGGTGGAAAAGGCTTTGTGCCATCCCTGCACAGAGGGGATCCTCAGCACAGCCCTGAAGATCTGCACAGAGGAAAAAACCATGGACAGAAAACAGAGTGCTAAAGAGACACTAAAAGCAAGAAGTTGCAGTTCTGTGAGATAGGTTTGAGTGTGAGCAGTAGGACTTGAGGATGTGTGGGATTTCAGAGAAGAACTGGCCCAGCGTATTGCCCTGGCACAGGGGCAGGGAAAATGTATTGGCTGTGTGCAGCAGAGAATAGAAAAAGCCACTGGTCCAGGCAGCTGCTGCCATGTGGGCACAAGCTCTGCTGCCCAGGAGGGTCCCGTAGTGCAGGGGTTTGCAGATGGACACATAGCACATGATGGTCAGGAGAAAATATTCTGCTCCACTGAAGAAGATAAACAGAAAGAGCTGTGCAGCACATCCTGCATAGGAGATGTTCCTGGTGTCCCAGAGGGAATTGTGCATGGCTTTGGGCACAGTGGTGCAGATGGAGCCCAGGTTGCTGAGGGCCAGGTTGAGCAGGAAGAAGAACATGGGCACACAAAGCCTTGGGCTGCTCCAGACTCCTTCTGGGGGATGTGTTTCACCACAGCCCTGCCCTGGGAGGAAAATTCCTCTCTTTTTGCATCCAGTCTAGACCGTTGACATTGAGCTCTTAGTCTAAGAAAATCACCAGAGGTACAAGGCCCAGCATGACCTCTCTGTTCTGGCTACTTTTGTCTGGGAGCAATCTTTGGATAGATAGAATTTTGGAGGCCAAATCCCAATTTTGGCCATGAGCCCTGGACAAAAAAGTTGTTTTTCCATAAGAATGAAGGAACAGTGCCCCAGTGTTTCAGGGGGAGATGAGAGGTTACTACAAAAGGCTGTTCTGGCAGCTTTTTGTCTGGGAGAAGCCCTTGTATATAGGGAATTTTTTAGGTGCCATACCATTTTCATCCATGGGCACCTGGAAAGACAGATAATTCTTTTCCAGGAAGAAGCCCCAGTGCACCAGAGGCTGATAAGAGCCAAGTTCAGCTGGACCTGTCAGGCCATGGGAGGCCAAGCCAGCCATATCTCTTCAATGTCCCTTTGGTTTCACAAGGCCCTACAGTATCACAATGTTCTCCTTGCTTCTGCAGTGTCACAATGGCCCCTTGCTTCCATGAGCTCTGCAGGGTCACAATGGCTCTTTGATTCCCTTTGGCCCCACAGTTTCACAATGGTCTCCATGATTCCATGGGGCCTGGCAGTGCCACAATGGTCTCCATGGATCCACGGTGCCCTGCAGGATCACAACAGCCCTTTGGCTGCACGAGGCCCTGTAATGCAGCAATGGCCTCTTGGTTCCACAAAGCCCTGCTGCTTCACACTGGCCCCTTGGGACGATGGGACCCAGCAGTGCCACAGTGATGGCCTTGGTTCCACGAGGTTCCACAGTGTCACAATCACCCTTGGTTCCATTGTGTCCCCACAGTGTCACAATGGCCCCTTGGTCACAATGGACTTCTGGTTCCATGAGCTTTCATACTCTCAGCAACAGTTCTGCAGTGTCACCATGGACCCTTTGTTCCATGAAGTTCTGTAGTATAACATGGTCATCTCATGACTTTATTTTACTCAAGGGAATGTTTTTCTATTTTTCAGTTCAGAGGCAAAGTGATAGAAGCATTTCCCAAGTGACCTTGATGCAGAATGTCCCCTTAGGAGGTGTGGGCACGTTGAAGAAAGAGCCCCTTGCAGGCTGACCCTGTTTGGACAACCTGCTCCTTACCCCCATCATAACCATGTCATGATATCTCCCACCTGGTGCTGACAACCCAAAATATAAAAACCTCATTAATTTCTCTTTATAATAAAAGTGTTATTTAATTTTAAAATTATATTTTCCTTATTTTGTAATATTACTATTCTATATTTTATGACCTAATTTTTATATTTGTAATAAAAAAATACATTATTAGCAACCAAAAAGATTATTGGTCATTGCTTTTAAGTAACACAATTCCCTTCATTAATTAAGTTCTATTGATTATTTATTTCTCCCCTTTAAGATAATTCATAATGTTTTAGTCATTTTTTCATCTTTTTATCATATATTTTCCTCACAGGGTCAGGGTGGGCACTTCGGGGTCTAGGGAGACATTTCTGGGGCACATTCAGGGCAGCTTTGGGCTTGGGGGAAGAATTTTGAGGGACAGGAGGACACTTGGGGGAATTGAGTGGGCACTAAGAAAGAACATGGGGAACCTGAGGGAAAGTCTGGGCTTCGAAGTGGCACTTGGGGGTCCAGGAGGGCACCTGGAGCTCACGGAGGGGAATCTGTGGCCCTTCGGGGTCCTGGGCGGGCACTGGTGGGGACTCTAACAGGGTGCTCTGGGGCGCGGGGGATTATGGGAATTGTAGGGGCAGGTATAGTACAGTTTAATTGGGCCGTGGAGCATCATGGGAGTTCTAGAGCAGCTGCACTATCCCTAGGTGTGGCACGGTGCATGATGGGAGATGAAGTCATGGCTAGAATAGCACTCTATGGCACCGCACAGCGTGATGGGAGCTGTAGTCCCGAAAGTGGTTCTAACAGAGCTTTTGCGGGGTCTGGGTGGGCACTTGGAGGACACTTTTGCCTCTGAATGGCGACTTGAGGTCCTCAGAGAGGAATGTATACATTTCGGGAGCACTTGAGAGGAGCTTGGGGAGCTCTAACAGGGCTCTTTAGGGCACAAGGCACGGCAGGAATTTTAGGCGACTGACTGGGTTAGGAGGTGCTCTGAGCTCGCCGGGGATGGCAGGAGATGGATTCCCAGAAGTGCCTGTAACGGGCATCTGCGGGCTTGGGAGCATTCAGGGGATTCTGGGACGTTTTTGGGAGGTTCCCATATGGGCGCTGAGGGGACACTTAGGGATCCTGGAGGTTCTGGAGGACATCTATCGGACATGTGAGGGGATACCGGGGTTCTGTGGAGTGCAGGGCATGATTGACACTGTAGTCCAAGCGCCACTGGGGCTCTATGGGGCCGCGGGGCATGATGGAGTTAGAGGCAGAAAGGAAAAATGGCGCCGACTCCAGGCACCACCCCCGAAGCACCGATCCCCGGCGCTGAACCTCCTGGGTGGCACCTTGGGCTGGCACACAACTGAGGAGTGTGTCTGTTTGCAGTGTGGAAGATTGGAGTTTTGGATTCCTTAAAAAATATTTTAAAAAATTAAAAAAAAAACAAAAAAACGAAAATCCCCATTTTGTGACAAACCTATTATCCAAGGAAAGCAGGTCCCAGGTGAGTGAGGGCAGACAGGATGGGGTTGGGGAATGTGGAGCAAGATTATCCACACTGGATCAGACCTCAAGGCACAGCTTCTCTGAGCAGCCAGACCTCCTGAGGAGTAACCCTGGATCAATATCAATCACAGAACGCTACAATCATGTCTGCTCTAATGAGAACAGTAATAAAATACCCTCTTTAAAATGGAAATGTGTATTTCTCAGAAGCTTTTTGAAGTATTTCTCCATAACTATCATAGGAAAACTTCCTAATGAAGTGCACCAGACCAGAGGGAAATCAAGGCAGAGTCATGGTTTGTTAGGAAACCTCTCAAGAACTCCAAGTCAAAAATCAATCAAATAAAAGTTTTCTAAAGTTTTAATGGGTACCACTGAGAAACAGGAGTGAGAAAGTGTCCCCAAGTTCCAGTTAGAGCAGAAAATTGGAGGCAGAGACGAAAGGTGGGGACAAAGAGAAGCCAAGTCTTGGTGCCCTGGGGCACAGCAGGGTCTGTGCCACCAAGGGCTGTGAGGAGACACCTTGTCCTGAGCCACTGGGGCCTCCTGGCACAGCCCCAGCAAGGCTGGCCACTGTCACCCCTTGTCCTGCCCTCAGCATCCCCCACATCCCAGTGGCCTCAGGGATCTGCTGGGACCAGTCCCTGGGGAGCCTTGGTCAGGAATGGCCCTGGGGGCTCCTTCATGCTCCCAGGGACTGCAGGTTTTTCAGAGGACTTTGGGATTTGCTTTTGCCTTGGAGTCTCTGAGAGCTTTGTGCAATCATGGCCTCCAATTATCTGCTTTAATTAGTCTCTTGAGAGCCTTTGTCAGTAACAACATCACTGGGGCTCATTAATACTTCAAGGTACTTCAGCTTTTAAGGTACTTTCCTTTTTCCTTTCTTCGCTGACTCTCTGAGAGGTTTTTGGGCAATCATGGCCTCCAGTTCTCTCCTCCAAGGAGTCCATGAGGAGCCTGTGTTGGGGATGGACCTCAGTGGGACTGTCCTGGTTTAGGACAAATTTACGGGAGATATCTCGCAAAGGAGTCCCCCTAGGAAAATAAACCCCCAGAACTCCTTCCCCCTCCCACTACCGGGTTCGGGAAGAACTTCCTCCGAGGGAAAAAAAAGTGGAAAAAACTTGTTTATTTTAACAAAACACTTCCCAACACCAGGACAGAACAATCCCCAGATGACACAAAACGTTTTCACCAAGGTGAGCTGAGGATGGACGAGCTCAGTCAGTCCCTGCTGGGAAGGGTGCAAAGCTTCTGTGGCAGGCTTCCAGACGCAGTCTCTGATGTTCAGATCCCTCCGTCCGGAGCCGGTGCAGATCTTCGGGATGAAGGGAAGAAGGGAGAGAAAGGGGAGCAGCTGGGGGCAGGAGAAGCTGGGGCAAAAGCTAGGGGAAAAAAGCGGCAGCCAAAGCGGCAAAAGCAGCAGCAAAAGCAGCAGCAGCAGGCCAGCAGCAGCAGCAGCTAAAGCAGCAGGCAGCAGCAGCCCAGCAGCCGGCCCGCCGGGCGGGAGGCGGCAGCAGCCTCGTGCAGACAGAGCGGGGGGTGGCAGGGAGAGGAGTAGTCATAACACTGACCCAGGACATTCCACCCCTATATCCCACATCGTGAACTTTGACACACGATTGGGATATATACACCACTATACAATGTAAAAGCTTTCATCTACTTGCTCAAACCTTCAACACTTACACGTTTCCTCTCATTTTACTTACTCAGGCCTTCAACACTTACGTTATTCCTTCTGTCTTACCCCACAATCAGATCTCCCTGAGGCACACATCGTGTTGTTCCATCTTTCTGCATTACCCACCACGTACATCCTGGTCCTTGAGCAAAGACAATTCCACGGATGGGTTTGCCTGTACTCGAGGCAGGATTAACCCATACTGCCTTTCCTAACAAAACCTTTAACTTGGGCCACTGGGACTTTATCTCCATCCACTATATTAAGGGGAGTCAGACTGGGCAGGACCTGCTCGGTTGATGGAACCTCTGGTGTTAACTAACCAAGTAGCCTTTGCTAGATGTTGTTCCCAGTTTTTAAAAGACCCCCACCCAATGCTTTCAAGGTGGTCTTCAACAATCCATTGTACCTCTCCACTTTACCCGCAGCTGGTGCATGGTAAGGGATGTGATACACCCACTCAATACCGTGTTCCCTAGCCCAGGTGTTGATGAGGTTATTTTTAAAATGAGTCCCATTGTCTGACTCCAATCCTTTCAGGGGTACCATGCCTCCAAAGGACCTGCTTTTCCAGGCCCAAGATGGTGTTGCGGGCAGTAGCATGGGACACAGGGTAGGTCTCCAACCAGCCGGTGGTGGCTTCCACCATGGTCAGCACATAACGTTTACCCTGGCGAGTCTGAGGCAGTGTGATGTAATCAATCTGCCAGGCCTCCCGTACTTGTACTTGGACCAACGTCCACCATACCAGAGAGGCTTCACTCGCTTAGCCTGCTTGATGGCAGCGCAGGTGTCACAGTCATGGATAACTTGTGTTATGCTGTCCATGGTAAGATCCACCCTCGGGTCTCGTGCCCACTTATAGGTGGCATCTCTACCCTGGTGGCCTGAGGCATCATGGGCCCATCGTGCTAGGAACAACTCTCCCTTGTGCTCCCAGTCAAGATCTATCTTAGACACCCCTATCTGTGCAGCCTGATCTACCTGCTGATTGTTTTGCTGTTCTTCATTGGCTCTACATCTGGGGACATGGGCATCTACATGGCGAACTTTCACAGGTAGTTTCTCTAACCGGTAGCGATGTTTTCCATTCTTCAGCAGCCCAAATTGGTTTTCCTCTGCGCTGCCAGTTCGCCTCTTTCCATTTCTTCAACCATCCCCACAGAGCATTGGCCACCATCCAGGAATCAGTGTACACATAGAGTTTCGGCCATTTCTCTCTTTCTGCAACGTCTAGGGCCAGTTGAATAGCTTTAAGTTCAGCAAGCTGACTTGATCCGCCCTCTCCTTCAATGGCCTCTGCGACCCGTCGTGTCGGGCTCCATACAGCTGCTTTCCACCTCCGGTTCATCCCTATGATGCGACAGGAACCGTCGGTGAATAGAGCGTAACGTGCTTCCTCTGCCGGCAGCTGGTTGTATCGGTGGAGCTTCTTCAGCCCGGGTCACTGGTTCTTCTTCCTCATCCGTGACACTGAATCTTTCACCTTCTGGCCAGTTTGTAATTATTTCTAAAATCCCGGGACGATTGAGTTTTCCAATCCGGGCGCGCTGAGTGATGAGGGCAATCCACTTGCTCCATGTGGCACTGGTGGCATGGTGGGTGGAGGGAACCTTTCCGCTGAACATCCACCCCAGCACTGGCAGTCGGGGTGCCAAGAGGAGTTGAGCTTCTGTGCCGATCACTTCTGAAGCAGCTTGGACTCCCTCATAGGCGGCCAAGATTTCCTTCTCTGTTGGGGTATAGTTGCCTTCCGATCCTCTGTAACTTCTGCTCCAAAATCCCAGGGGTCGGCCTCGGGTCTCACCAGGCACCTTCTGCCACAGACTCCAAGACAAACCGTGGTTCCCGGCTGCAGAATAGAGCACATTCTTCACATTTGGCCCCGTCCTAACTGGGCCAAGAGCTACTGCATGGGCAATTTCTTGTTTAATCTGGGCGAAGGCTTGCTGTTGTTCAGGGCCCCAATGGAAATCATTCTTCTTCCGAGTGACCTGGTAAAGAGGGCTCACAATCTGACTGTACTCGGGGATGTGCATCCTCCAAAAGCCTATAGCACCCAAGAAAGCTTGTGTTTCTTTCTTGTTAGTGGGTGGAGACATAGCTGTGATTTTGTTAATAACATCAGTGGGAATCTGGCGTCTTCCATCTTGCCACTTCACTCCTAGGAACTGGATCTCACGGGCAGGTCCCTTAACTTTACTCTTCTTAATGGCAAAACCGGCTTCCAGGAGGATTTGGATAATTTCCTCTCCTTTCTCAAACACTTCTTCTGCTGTATTTCCCCACACAATGATATCATCGATGTACTGCAGATGTTCTGGAGCCTCACCCTTTTTCCAGTGCAGCCTGGATCAGCCCATGGCAGATGGTGGGGCTGTGTTTCCACCCTGGGGCAGTCGGTTCCAGGTGTACTGCACGCCCCTCCAGGTGAAAGCAAACTGAGGCCTGCACTCTGCAGCCAAAGGAATAGAGAAAAACGCATTGGCAATGTCAATGGTGGCATACCACCTTGCTGCCTTGGACTCTAGCTTCGTACTGGAGCTCCAGCATGTCCGCACGGCAGCTCTCAGCATTGGGGGTGACTTCATTCAATGCGCGGTAGTCCACAGTCAGTCTCCATTCTCCGTCAGGCTTGGCGCACAGGCCAGATGGGGCTGTTGAAGGGTGAGTGGGTTTTGCTCACCACCCCTTGGCTCTCTAGTTCCCGGATCATCTTATGGATGGGGATCACAGCATCTCGAGTTGTTCTATATTGCCGGCGATGTACTCACGGAAGTGGCAATTGGTACCCTTTGCTCTTCCCCTTTCAGAAGTCCCACAGTAATCGGATTTTCAGATAGTCCAGGCAAGGTATTCAGTTGCCGAATGTGTTCTGACATCACAGCAGCTATTCCAAATGCCCACTTAAGACCTTTTGGGTCCTTAAAATACCCACTTCGGAGGTAATCTATTCCCAAAATACATGGGGCCTCTGGACCAGTCACAATAAGATGTTTTTTCCACTCCTTGCCAGTTAAACTCACTTCAGCTTCCACTATGGTAAAGTCCTGCGATCCACCTGTCACACCAGCAATAGAAACGGATTCTTCCCCACATATCTTGATGGAATTATCGTACACTGTGCTCCTGTATCCACTAAAGCTTTATACTTCCGTGGTTTCGATGTGCCAGGCCACCAAATCTACACGGTCCAGAAAACACGGTTCTCCCTCGCCTCACCCTGGCTAGAGGCAGGGCCCCTCTAAGCCTGATTATTCTTCTTTTCCGGGGCATAGGTTTTAGAAGTTCCTCAAGAGGGTCAGACATGTCATTATCATTATCATGTTTGGCATTTTGACTACGGGAAACAGGAACAGCTCTCCTTTTGGCGAACTTCTCTTTTAATCTTTGCCTTTCCTTCAGATCACGCACCCGTTGTGCCAGAGCAGCCGTGAGGCTTCCCATCCCATCTCCTCATGTTCTCTCCAGAATCTTGTAAGAAAAACCACAACTCGGCTCGAGGAGTATACCTCCTCTCCCCATCGGGAAACGTCTACGTTGGATACCAGGACGTCTAACTTGCACTGCTGAAATTTGGAGGAGGTCCTGGGTCAGTGTTATAACTACTCCTCTCCCCTGCCACCCCCCACCTCTGTTGGCATCGGGAGCTGTTGCCGCCTCCCCGCCTGGCGGGCCCCGCTGCTGGGCTGCTGCTGCCTGCTGCTTTAGCTGCTGCTGCTGCTGGCCTGCTGCTGCTGCTTTTGCTGCTGCTTTTGCCGCTTTGGCTGCCGCTTTTTCCCTAGCTTTTGCCCCAGCTTCTCCTGCCCCCAGCTGCTCCCTTTCTCCCTTCTTCCCTCATCCCGAAAATCTGCACCGGCTCCGGACGGAGGGATCTGAACATCAAAGACGCGCTCTGGAAGCCTGCCACAAAAGCTTTGCACCCTTCCCAGCAGGAACTGACTGAGCTCGCCCATCCTCGCCACCTTGGTGAAAACGTTTTGTGTCATCTAGGGATTGTTCTGTCCTGGTGTTGGGAAGTGTTTTGTTAAAATAAACAAGTTTTTCCACTTTTTTTTCCCTCGGAGGAAGTTCTTCCCTAACCGGTAGTAGAGGGGAAGAAGTTCTGGAAGTTTATTTTCCTAGGGGACTCCCTTTGCGAGATATCTCCCGTGAATTTGTCCTAAACCAAGACAAATCTTGGCGCCCAACGTGGGGGCACGAGGAAGTAAAAAACTTTATTACCTTGTAACTGTGTATTGGTATAAATTTAAAATGTTTTTTGGGATGGAAGCTGGTATGTGGTTTTGGATACTAGAGTTTTTTGAGGTTTTAATACCTCTCTGGTCTCTGGGGTTATTTTTCCTATCCGGAAATAGCTCCAGTACTGTCCCTTATTTGTAGTTTTTATACTCAAAGAGATAATGACCAAAAATATTTATCAAACTGGGCTTAGTTGCGATGGCTTGTAAGAGGTTTATA
>JAPFBE010000512.1:0-44713 GCA_034336665.1 Luscinia megarhynchos
GGGCTAGCTATAAAATTTTCCCACTGAGACTCCAGTGTGAAGGGAGCTTCGAGACTCTGACAGGCAGAGCTTGCCAGAAAGCTGCCTTCTGTGGGGAATTCTTTCTTTGGATAAAATGTTCAGATTTTGGTGCTGGAAAATTGAACTTTTTCCCCAGCAGTACCCAGCTGTTCATCTGCACAAGCCCCTATGCTGTGTGAGTGCATTCTTGCCAGATCCCCCCATTGGGGTGTATGAGTCCAATGCACCGAGGTGCAAGGCAGAGCTGACATTGCGACCACATGGACATGGAAAATTGCAGAGCCTCAGGGCAGGGATCCCACAGGGGGAAGGGGAGACCAGACCTGAGTGACGTCCCCTCACCCTCCAACTGCACCAGTGCTCCTCCAAAGAAACCCAGGAGGATGGGGAGGGTGGGGAAGTCCCCACCCTGGCCAGGGGACCAGGAGGCAGGGCCACAGAGGGTGTCCCCTGGGACCTGCCTCTGTCACAGTGGGCATGCAACCCATGCTCGTCCTGAACTAGAATTGGGTTAGAGGAAAAACTTCACAGATATCCTGAGGAGTTATCTCTGAGTAAAAGTCATGGGTTAATGCTGCACATGGAAGCAGTGGCAAGGGGGGAGGTGAGAGCTGATACCCGTTTTAGTAGGGTAAAACAGCAGAAGAGATGCCACTGAAAAGTGGAGGGAGGCTATGGTAGATGGAGTGGCCTTACAAATGACTGGGGAAGTGACAGGCATGACAGATGCCTCCAATGATAGCTAATTTAAAATGCCATTAGGTGCATTATATTTCACAGACAGTCTACAGGGTGACGGAAAGTGCTGGCTGTTAAGGTTAGCATGAAAGTTTATGCTTCAGTCAAAGCAAACTGCTATCACTTCACTGGAAATGGCACTTCAACAGCTTACCTCAGCTGAGGATCTCTGAGCTCCTGAAGGATTTAAGGGGTTCAGCAGCAGAATCAGAGCAGATGCCAAAGGTGGGAATTTTTAGCAAGTTTCCTCGCCTGACTCACTGCCCTCAAAAAGTCAAATTACAACAAAGTTAATGAAACTTCAAAGCATTGTGCAGTATTTTTAGATTATTTTGTTATTCTACACTTTCGATGTTTTCCAATTGGGTAATATTAAAAAAATATATATACCCCAATTAGCACTTTTACATGTTTTATATTTAGTGTGTTGTTGCTATTCCAATGAAGTCTAGGAAAATGGCAGAATGAAGCCTGGAGTTAGGGTTATTTTGAACTGATTTGTAATGTTAGTAAACAGTTTGATGCGTTCAGATTCATACAGCAACAGCAGATCCTCTTGTTCTCTTCCCATCTCCTGTCATCTCATCTACACCCTGCCCAAATCTGACTTTGCCAGAGAAGGCATGATGTTTTCACCTAAAGAAGGACAAAATAGAAGGCAAGAAATACTGGTTCCACTAGGTGACCGGAGAAGGAGATTTTGGACGTCATCCATAGTGCTATCATCACCTCTGGAACAGGGAACAAGAGCCACAGTTAGCAAGGCCCACATTTGCCCAAACTTCCCTGCTCTTTCAGCTTCACCATCACAGCTTCTGCTCCCACCCTTTGTGAAGCATCTCAGTTTGTGCTGAAACCTGTAAAAGCAGAGACCCCAACTCTTCTGGTTGTTTTGTCACACATCACTGTATATTTAATAATAATTATGCCTCTGCAGAGGTATTTATTCTGATAAACCTAACTATCCCACTATGGTTCTAGCTACTTATTCATTTTGCTGCATACAAACAGAGTTAGAGAATTTACCAAAATAACAAAGTCATTTTACATACATATGGTCTATGCTTTGTGCCACAGCAGTGACAGAGCAAAGCATGTAAATTCATCACATTTTTCTCCCACACCACCATGATCCCAAAGCGGTACCATTTACACAATGCATATGTATAACTCCCACTTATTTAGCTGTAGTGCCCTGAAGATGTGACAGTTAGCTATGTAATGCACTTCTATTATTTTTTATTCATTCTATTCATTAGAGATGACCATGTATGGCACACTTATAGCTTCACTTTTCCTCCACTAGTCATCAGTAATGTCATCTTTTCTAGCTCATGAAAACAAAAATGTTTATTAAATGACGCAACAACAACCACCTCTCAACTCCAATGCTCACAGCCAGTTTCCCAAAGTCTTCTACTCCTATGAGTCTCTAAACAAACCAAGCAACTGCCGTCAAAAGCTTTTGTGCTGAGCAGGAGCTAAGCTGAATCGTGTGAAATGCCTGGGAGGGAGAAAAGCTGGCAGTGTTGGGTTCTAAAGAGCAGCCTGTCTGCACTCATAGAAAAAGGCTCCAAATAACTTTAGACGCCATTTCAGTAACTTATGGTCTCAACATTCCCCATATTTAGCAAGAAAATTAGCAATTTATTGTCAAAGAGCTGCATGGTAGTCATACCCAGTTTTACAATACGATAACTACCAAATTTGGAACCACATTCTTTCACTTTTAAATTTATTAAGATCTCAAGATACACAGCAGAAAAGAGCATTTTGGTGAGGGAAATTATAAACACACAGTCCTGGATAGGTCTAGCTCAAACTGTGAACTGCTCCAGCATCAGGACCTAGTTTTCCTGTTTCTTTTCAGTTTGTTCAGCATCATGTCAACTCATGGGCTCTTCTTTGACAAGGATCCTCGAAAACCTTGATCTGTACTGAAGTTGCTCCATGACTAAGTTCACCACCTTCTGCCTAAGAACATTAAAGCCAATAGAAAAAGATTAAAAAAAGAGCACCAACCAAACAGACAAACATCTCCAGCAATGTGACTGATCAACCACTTAATAACTCCTCAAACATTGCCTCAACTTATACCCTTGTATCAGTAATTCTCTTCTCTATTGCTAGAGGCCAGCTCTCAGTTGGTGGAGTTCTGCAGCTCTGGAACCGTAGGTGAGGAAGCAACACTGGCTGCCAACTCTCATCATCCCTGAACACATAAATAAAATTATCATTAAGTATAATTGCCCTCGGGTCCATAAACAAGAGCATACAAGCTCACATCGCCACAATAATATCAACCCGCAAATTAAGAGTGTGAATGCATATTAGTGGCTTTGCAAAACACTTCCCAGGAAACAGTTCTAGCAAAGACATGCTTCATGTATTTCTTCTCAATCCTTAAAAGTTTGTTTACTATTTTTTTTCCCCAGCTGTTTAAATTAATTTTGTACAATGCTTTTGTTGATTTCAATTTTTTCAAAACATTTTATTTCATCCACCTCCTACTGACAAAATTTTAGTATCGCACTCTAGAACAGTGAAATAATTCTTTTCAATTGCAATAAGAGAGTAAAGAAATAAAATTTCTGAATGTGTGCAGTTCATTGAATTTGCCCAAATATGAATTAAATTATATAATAAAAGAAGAAACTGACAGCTTCAGAAAAAATTAGAGTGCATAGGAAAGATGCAGCATTGTCATAATTCTAACATTCGGTCCATAGAATAGTTTCCAAAAGGTAAATTTTTCTGCAGCAGAAAATCTCCCATGAGACTAAAACTAAAGCAAACTCCATAGACATATGTAATTGGTCTGTTGTAAAATTCAATCCTCAAAGATTTAAGAACATGCAGCAAGTAAACACCATCTATCACCTGGATATGTTAAACCAAACAAACATAAACATGACTCTGTGTCCCGCTGAGACTTGCCTGTAAAAAGTCCCACAAAGACTTCAGAATCAGGAATTGTGGTCACATTAACCAAAACCCTGCCATTTTAAGAACAACATATATGAAAGATTTGAAAGCATCCGGAAGAAAAACAGGTGACTTGGATTTCTCCTAAGGGTTCAAGTTTACCCTGGCTTAATTACCTCTTCAAAATGGAATGAAACAACAGGGTTTGGGTGGCTCATCGTAGTTACTGAGAAATTTGAAAAGATTAGCACTTTTAAAGCTAGCAATAAAGGGTTATTCCCTCGCTTTCACAGCGAAGCTGAAGTCTGCCTTTAACGGTAGTGTTTATGTAGTGATGAAACAGATCCTACTAGGAAAAGCTATAAAAACTTCTGGCAAAATTTGGACCTGACGAAGTAAATGCTATTTGAATAAAAGGTTGTACTGTAGGCAAATACCATTTTTTTTTTTTTTTTAAAGAAATCTTAGAAAAGCTCAAGGGACAATCCACTACAATTTTAACAGGCAATGCTAATTTTGAAATTCAAAAACACTGTGTGATTTACTTCGACATATGATTCATCACCTCTACCTTGGTATAAATTCAATCTGTTCTGTTTGTATGACATAAACAACAAGCAGTTTCACAGGAATGAGGCAAACCATATGTGAAGGGTGAGCTAACAACAGGAATACACCAAGCAAAGAAGCATCTTAATGGCTTCAATGTCAAATCACATGTGTATTATATAAAGGAAATTTTATTATCTTTATATAAAAACAAGTTACTGTATTGTGCTCTTTATGGTTAACTCTTCCCTGCCCCCATCCCCTCCCCCTCAACCTGGAAAAAATATTAATAAAAGTAATAAAGCCCACAGGCAGAGAGGCTTGTAAGGGGTTCACCCTACCCAGGCTAGTCACATGCCGCCAAGAGCCTATTTCATCCACACCATTCCCTCGGCTGCCCTTCTGAGCATCCATGTTCCTGACGTGCAAGTGAACCAAAGCCTGATCCAATGGCCTGGACTGCAGCCGCAAGAATATGGCCTGCAGATAGCATTTGCCAGTTTGTCTCCTGCATCAGGATGCTGTCTGGTCCCAGTACTGTGCCACCGACCAGCCTGCACCCAGCCACGAAGCAACACGTGGTACCGCCGCGGGGCACTGGCTGCTCCCCACAAAAGGCAGTGCCCCGCCACTAACTGGTTTTATAGAAGCTGGCTTAACACATTTGTTGAGGAGAAAAATATTTCAAAGCAGTACTTTAGCCTGGTAGGAGCTACAGGCATCTGTTAAAAAGCTAATTGTATGGAGACAAAGGATGATCGCTACTTTATATTAGCAGGTGCAATATTGAACCCTGAGAGCCGTGTTTACGATATGTTGTTGGTAATGAAACCCGTTTTTATATTTAAACTCAAGCCTGAAGATTCCTAAAGTCACAGAAAGTGCTATGTTACGGTCTTTTTTTTTTTGTATTAGACAAATGAAGGCTTTGAATTGGGCTCTTTTCTCATCTTCCTCTTGAACTATGCATGTACAATGTTAAAGCACTGAAGTGTTGAAATTATTGCTCACATCTGGTTTTTTATACATGTTCAGAAATTGGTTTTATAGTGACAATAGTCACGAAGAACATTTTTCCTCAATTTTGCTTGTTTCCAGACAGCAGAAGAAGCTAGAGCTTGACAGTAGGTTTGGGCTGCAAGATCAAAATTCTTCCAAACTTTCTTCCTTTCTCTGCTGCATACTCCTCACCCCCATTATTCAGACAATAGTCCCTAATAATATTGATATTCTGCTGCAGATTACACAGGCTTTTAGTTCCAGGAACACACAAGTCTCAGAGAAGGGAGGTTCAGCAGTGCTGTGGTGCAATGCAAGGTTCCTGGGTGGGCTCTCCAGGAAGGCCTCTCTCAGCAAAGCACCCAGTGAGATCTACTCAGGCTCTGACCCAGCCATCTACCTCAGCAGCAGTGGGCGGCCCCGCAACATGAGTGTCTCAAATTTACCCTTTTCACTCTCACCTCACCTTCTGGACTCCCACCCCTCTCACCCCCAGCTCTCTGGACCCAGCCAAAGCCTGCCGCTCGGCTAAGGTTGCCTGTGGGCACAGCAGCACCTGCAGGCTGAGATCCAAGCTGAGCCTCAGGGCTTCTGCAGCCAAAATGATCTTTTATTACATGTGTGCATAATGCCCACTGCATGAGGCAGGTTTGACCATGGCCCACTTGAGAGACACCACCGGCCGATTAATATGAATGAAAAAGGACAAGCATGCTACAGCAATGGAAGCAAACAAAAAAAATCACACCATCGTGAAAAATATTTGTGACCACAAAGCAACACTTTGTTTTGCATGAAATAATCTCCCTTTGGCAAGCCTTTTAAAAGAGAAGAGAATTAATGAGAGAATGTTAAAGGAGAGAAAAAAGTCATGGGGAGAGGCAGAGAGGAGGGGCAGGAGAACGAGACAGTGATACTTTTAACCTGTCACTGCACAACACCAGCTTTAATTTAATGGTGGTATGCAATAACTTGAAGACTTTGGTTGTAGTACTCTGGCGATAAATACATTTTATGGATTTTATTTTTAAAGAGGATCAAAACAACCCAGCCCAATAAACGATTTACCAGCTGCAAAAAGATCAATGAAATTGCCCAGATTGCATCTTGAGCAATCTAAAACTCTGCTGAAAGCTTTACGGAGATCTAAGCTGCCCCCAGATTCGCAGTAGCTAGTATTCTTTTTGTAGCAGCTAATTATCTTGTGTCGCATTCTTTTCAGCAGCATTGCAGTAGAGAGCAGGCATCCTGGAAACAGACAAAGAGGAGCTGATGGCCTTTGATGGAGAGAAAGTAGGGAGAGAGGTTAGGTTCGGAGTGAGTACAGAAGTGGGAGCAAAATATCAAATCAGCTGCTGGTATAGCAAACAAACGGAATTAACTCAAATGAGGTATCAGATTCCCAAGTAAATTACACTGAATTAACTCTCATATTTTAAAGTGGATCATGGCACACATGGCTTACGCGTTGTAGTACAGATTCTTTACATGGCATGCTACGCAATCCTTACTCGACTCAAGAGTAGGCCATGGGAGTCTCAAAGTCCGCCATGGCTACGGGCAGCCCTTCTCCCAAACACTTTCTTAACCCATGGAACCTCTGAAAGAATAAAAAGACCAAGGCCGCCGACTTTCGAAGGTAGACATGAACTCACAGAACGGTTTGGATTAGCAGCCAAAACCCATCTGGTTGTTCCAAAACCCTCTGCCATGGCAGGGACACCCTTCCACCAGACCGAGAGTGGTCCAGGGCTCCATCCAACTCCTGGCCTCGAAGTGCTTCCAGGGATGGGGTATAGCGGCGCAATTCTAAACATTGGTTCTACCACTGCAAACCACGCTACAATGGATAGAAAGTGAAGTTCACCACTACAGAAAAGCGCAAGCACCTTGGAGTACAGATAATTTACGTGATAATTTGCTAATTTGGAAAATTTGGATAGCAGGTGTGAAATGACAGTCGCGGGAGCTGGCAAGGATATTTCGGATGAGCACCGCTACTCTAAAAATCTAGTCTCATATTATGGCCAGGATGAGTCCTAATTGTCCTGCTCCATAATTAATCGCAGTAGAATTCACCGGAAAGTATGGTATCAGAGTGTGCGTGTTATTCTTCTGCCTGATTCCTCGCCTTCCCTAGTACTCATTCGGGTTAATCACCCTCTAGGGCTGAGTTCAGATCACCACAGTGAAAAATGCACCCTGCGCGCCTGTAAGGTCTTTACCCTGACTTCCTGCCAATTTTAAAGGCATCATGCAAGGCAGACAGGGCATAGACAGCACTAGAGATGCTCAGTGCTCGCTCGCCTGTGATAACCCTGTCTCTGTGTCTTTGATAGGGCGACCTACTGTACCAGCCTTTCAAGCAGATATACACCCCTATTTACGATTGTTTTCTAGATGCCTTTACTGGAAACTCTAGGGCTGATTTCGAGAAGATCATGGTTCCAGAAATGTACTATTAGAGCTGCTTTGAATAGTCAAAGCTATCAGTAGGGAAGCTATCACAAAAGATTACCGGATCGGTTTGCTTTAGTAAAAGGATTGGGCCCTCATTGTTTCTACTACTTACCAAATGACTCGTCTCAACTCCTTGGTGGTATCACCTAAAAGCATGAAATTCCAGGGAATAACATATTTATAAGTACTGTAAAGATTTCTACCTGATGCAGCCTCGCTGACTCTCACTTTTATATATTCATTTTAAGTCATTCCCCATATGTGAAATTCTTACATTTGCAGAGAACAGTGAATAATATTTAAAGTGAACATCCCAGACAGTGTGTGCTGCTCAAATGTTGAAAAGATTATTCTAAAACCTTTCCTGCCTTTGATTCTCTCCTTACTACAGCCTTTTCAAAACAACGGCAGCAATGCACAAATGCATTCTCAGAGCAAAAAGCGCCTCCAATTTTTAAATTCAACTTCTGAATTCGTAAACAATACTATAGAAGTCCTCGCTAAATCCAAATGGTTTTGTATTTTTTGGGTTCTGAGTGTGCTTTTTTTAGCCCAATGTACTTTTTATCTCAAAGGCAGATGCCTCTGTAATTGTACACATATAGCAAGCGCAACTTTCCAGTTGTGAAACTGTTTGATTCTGGAGATCACTTACCACAGCAGCAGTACATTTCCAAGTCTTCAAACAAAATGTGCTCTGCAGATGTTTTCCCTCTTCTTGGCTTTCTGTACTGGCGACCTGATTTTTCTTTCGGCTACATTTAACGGTCGTGCGTGGTTCCAGCTGACCTTTCAAATGAGGCCACGAAACAGGTTAGAATACTAAGGTAATTAGCTGGACACAGCTAGTGCAGCAAGAGGTGCCACCTCTGCCTTTTGAATTCTAGCTCCACGTCCTTCTATAACAAATTTCAGCGAGAAACGGGTCAGTGCGCAGCGCTGCCTTGGATACGTATCCCAAAACACCTTTGAATAGACTCAGCTTATTTCCAGCTGGAAGTGGACTCACAACAAGCATCTGTGGCCCAATTCAGGGTGACCGTAAAGTTGAAAGCATGCTGTTAGTGACGAACTGACCAAATAATTCCAAACGACTGATCCGGCTGTGGGCATCAACCACCTCCCTAGGGAATCCCGCCCAGTGCTTTTCGGCCATCCCTCTCAGCAGACTGCTGCCTGCCGTCCACTTGAACCTCCCCTGGCGCATCTTAAACATTCGGCCACCCGGCCCACTCACTCTGGAGCGTACAAGGAGACAGCGGACTTCTTCCACTTTCCCAGGAAGTTTGCATGTGCACGGCGTCGGCCTGAGCCTCGCTTTTTCTGCACGCTTTAGACAAACTCTGCCACCCTGGATCAATTTTATAAGCTTTGAAAAGCTCTGCTTTTCACCTCCTGGACACACATCCAAGGATCCTTTTTTCTAACCTTTCTAAAATCTTGACCTGGAGCCGCACGCCTAAATATTTTTTGGGATCGACTTCATGCCCTGCTGCGGCCGCATAGCCCCTCCTGGCTAGGAGTTTTCTGCAAGCCCATGATGATACAGTGCAGTCGGCCACTCTTCCTCCGTTCTCGCTTTTTCCTGGAAGTGTTGCATACCACACTGTTTCAGTGCAAAAATCTGGGCAAGCCCATGGTGAGCCATATGGAGAATCTCGAGGGGAATCGTATTAGTGCCTCGTTTGGCTTCCTCTTTTTTTCCTTTCTATTCGGTTAGCTCTCAGCCGGGACCCATTCTGATCCAGGCCAATTCTGTCCCAGCTGCCAGCACAAAGGAGAGGGACAGTGTCACATCTTTTCAGTGCTGGTAGCCAGCCGGTGCTCATCATCACACTGTGGAACTACCTGGAGTCGCGCAGAGGATCCTGACGTGTGCTCGTCCTGAGTAGCACAGCGATTCCAGCACTGGCATCACCTCTGACCGATCTCTGCCAGATTCCCTGGATAAGTTTGGCATTTTTGCTCCCTGGATGGTAGCCAAACATCACCTCTTCACCAAGATCCATGATGAGGTCATTATTTCCACGCGCACAACCGCAGGCGCGTCCGGCGATACACCTGTTACACCTTCCCAGGCACAGCAAACTCAGCAAAGTGTTTCGCTAGCATCCAGCGAAACAAGTCCGGATAGGACAAGGACGCGCGATGCGGTACCATGTCGCGCGCCGCACTCTCGCCAATTGCGAAAGCTGCACAGTTTTTGTCGTTTGTTTCGCTGCCTGCCTTAGCCGGTTTTTTCGCACCAAACCACGCTACTCTGGGTAAAGCGCGAATTTGTATCTCTGAAAATCCCGGATTACACAGATCCTACACACATTTCGAATTTCAGCCACAGGACTGCCCAACCTCGTACTGCAGCCCCAGTGTCTGCAACGGCAGTACAGCAGCATCTTGCCTGGTAATTCTCACGGCTGGCAACTCTTACTGTGCAAAGTAGATGCAGGCGTATATTGAGACACAAATCCGCAGCTAAAGGAGCATCATGAGTTAATTTCCTCTGAGACTCGTGTTTGCTCTTGTCTGAGGCACAAAGGCAGAAACTCAGTCATCTCGCATGAGGGTTTGGCACAATAACCACTGCAGTAATGTTTTTACTTCTCTCTTGTGAAATCACTGGCTGTGAGCATTCTCTTTATTGCTGCCATTCCAGTAGATCTTTTGGCCATACGGTGGGTCGGCACACCCATTGCGACAAAAAGCCGAATTGCTGGCAATGCCCATGACCTCAGAATGGCACTTGGCGAGAGACCATCTGCTACTTCCAGTATAGAGATGCATTTGGGGCAGGGAGAGGCAGAGGAACTCTATACCCCCAAAAGTTGGTCAGAATTGACAGACCTTCTCTCAGTCCCTTTGATGTTAAAACAAAACAAACAAAATAAACAAACACAAAATAAAAATAAAATAAAACAAAATAAACAAAATAAAATAAAATCTGCTTTGGCAGTAAGAAAAAGGACTTTGAGGAGAATAAACCACCACATGAACTTGTGCCTTTTTCCCTTAAGTCTGTTCTCAGCACCAGTCTGTCATTGCTTCTCCTATATAAAACATTGTTTAAAATTACTGGTGTGGGAAAGATGTTATCCTTTAGAGATGCCAATTATTAGGCCCAATCATACATCGTGGCCATGTCGCTCAAATCTTTGAAACATAAGCAAAACAAGTGCTCTCTGAACATTAGGATCCACTCACCCCATTAAAAAAAATGAGGCTCTCACAACTTCTGAAAGGAGTACTTTCCCATGCTCACTTTTTTCTTTTTGTGCAGGCAGGACCCCTCCCAAGAGGCTCAGCTCTGTGAATCTGGTCTCAAACATGTCAATAACTGTAAGCTTGCGACTCCCTATTCCAGTGAGACCAAAGGGACTAGACAGGCCGAATTCACTCCATGGGGTTTACCCCACCACTGGCAAACCAGGTCACTCTCGGAATGTGGCTTTCGAGCTGCACCCACAACTGGAGTTCCTATATGGCTCATGGCATCTGTCTGCAAAGTGCCATGTGCTAGTGCGGGATTGTAGACAATGGCCTCACTCTGCCACCCCAGGGCTGCGGCGCTGCTGGGCTGCATTAGCACTAATCTCCAGGTCCTTAAATCAGTCCCTCCTCTTAGATGTGGTATAGAACACGCATGCACACCCCAGCCCTGCAGCCACTTTATATTAAAACCCTGTTTTCTTCAAGCCATCCTCCTGAAGAGATAACCACTTGGAAGCTTACAGAGACATTTGCAGCGTGCCAAGGGAATGTCCAGTTGGCTTCCAATCTGGTCCTGCCCAGAAATGCAGATCACCACTCTCACTGAAGCCGTAGTTGCAAATTATGACCCCAGCCATGGAGAGCATTTCGTGCCACACTGTGCTAGTTTCTGTTTTGGCACTCTGAGTAATTGTGGTGATTCTTTTTTTCCGCGGGAAATTAAAAAGCATTAAAAATGCTCTCCAGAGTTTGTCTAGCATCAAGGCGAGACAAATTACCAAAACGACGCTCTGACTGCGTTCATGTTTGCAGCCCGTTCACGTATGCCATACTGATTTCTCAGAAATAGAAACGCAATGCTCACTGAGACTGCAACTACCATTGGAAAATACCTAATTTAATAATACTCAGCAGAGAGAAGCAATTTTCAGGAATACAAAGTCTTCTTTTGTGTCTTTAGTTCCTGCAGGATTTCACATTAAATCTGAAAAGTTTCCAGCAGCATCTCATGCTGAAAAGTGCTATCACAGTAAGGCAGATAAAAATTCCAAGGTAGCTTGCACCGAGGAGGACAATCCAGATTTGGTCCCACCAGTTAATGACGATGTTATTGGCAAAGATACTAAGCAACATACATACATAAATTCTCTGAGGGCCCTTCTGCAAAAGCACGTACAGAGCTTCAGCCATGATGCATGCACAAAACCTATCTCCTGCCGTACACATTACTGTAACATTGATCCCAGTAGCCGACTACCGCTCTCGTTGCTTTGATTTGCTTGCGTCTTTCCTACTCCTCCTTTAGAAGTTTCATTGTTGGAGCGATTAGCTGCACAGGAGACAGCATTACACCTGGACCTGTGAAGCCTTATTGTGGCTATAAAAATTCACAGGATAGATTTTGCAGAAATAGGAACAACCAGAGCATGCCAGACCACAAATCATTCTCAAATGGCACATGTAGAGCTCCAGTAGCTTCTCTGTGGGCATGTAAGGGATGGTGATGCCTCACATCGCCCAGCACCTTGTGGTGTCCCTCCTTGACTTTCCTTCAGACAAAACGAGCCACAGTGCTGGTCATCATTGCCATGGCAATCTAAGTAATCCCTGTAAAAGGAAAACAAACACAACATAAATTATTTTAGACTTGTGCACATGTACCTTGAAAGGAAGCAGCTGGGCTTTGATCCCTCCCAACAAGATGCTGTCTGACTTGAGGTTGATCATTTTCCCTCCATCTGAGTAATAAATAGGTGGTTATTTCTCCTGCATTCTGAAAGTGTATGATAATGCAGAGATGATTTCAGATGCTGATGGTGTTGGAAATAACAATTGCACAGATGAAAATGGGGGAAGTAGAAATATAGAGATAATAGACATAAGAAATGACGTGGAGGGTATTTTAAATGCCCCAGGAAGTGTTCTGAGGAGACAGAAGGAGATTAATTTTCTGTATAAGCATATTTGTGGATCAAGAACAAGGCACAGGGACATGAAGTACTTGAATAAATCCTCTTTCCTTAGAAAAACACAAGAAATTCACGTGTTCTCAAGCCCTGAAAAGCAGTGACCTGTGGAATGAACAAAAAATGCAATTCCCACACTGTAGTTAGTGGTGGTAAAAATAAAGGTCTGTATTACACATTTCCGTCATAAGGTACATGGAGAACAAGCCAAAAACATACTTAACAAGTATTTCTTTTTTACTTTTTTTCTTTTTACCTTATTTTGTTCCAGCACGTATGTGCGTCAAATGCACGATCACAGTACAGGAAGGATCTGTTCTGGGTGTTACAGTGGTTATATATACAATACATGCACATAAATAAATGCCACAGTTTTAATCCCTGTGTCTGTGTACACACCTATGAATACATTTCTTACTTTCTCACATATATACATGCACAGGTGGATGATATGTTGCATCATGAAATGAAGCTGAAACAATTCTATAGATATTTTACACTACCCAGGGTGAAAAAGGAGGTCTATAGAAAACAGCAAACAGCATAAAAAATACAGCTGCTGGCTATGTCACGTGTGCACACATGCAGTATAACCTGTTCAAACTCGTCTCTATGTATTTTGTATATGGGATGCATATGGACCCATAGTGCACATTAAAAATACAAGTATACCTTTGTAAAGGTAAAGTTCCTGTGGTTTTCTTTTGTTAAATTTTTTTTCTCCCAATATACAAAAATGGGGTTTCAAGCAGCCTTGCTGAAATGATGAATACTTTAACAATGTTTTGGAGTCAAAAACTGAATAAAGCAGTAATTATCTTGGGAAAAACAAAAACAAAAAACAAAAACAATAAAAAGAATGAAAAGAAAACAATAATATTCTACATTTAAGAAATGGGAGGAGAGATGAACTAAAGCCCTGTTATTTTAATCATGCCATGCTCTTTTATATTTTATTTGGTAAGGCTCTGAATGCTCTTTTTCTCTTTCTATACCAGTGAGCCTCATTACTTTAATTCCTCATAGATTTCTCTGAACAATTTTTTGCTAAGTAAAACACAATGTAATTCTTCAATGGCTGCAACAGTAAGAAGCTGCTCAAATTAAAGATCAATAAAAGTACAGAAAAAATCTGTATGAAAATAAATAAATAAAAGAGGAGATGGGAAATGCCTGCAATTAGACAGGATGAAAAATCTAAAAAGAAATTAAATTTACTGCATACATTTCCCATTCTTTTCTTCATGAAAAATTACTACTGAAGTGGTTTTTTTCTGTAATTTAAATGTTAAGCTGCCAGATGTGTGTCTCATGCTTGAAGAGTTGAAGCTTTGCATTATTTAGCATATTAAGATTCACAGAATTTAAAAAGGGCTCCTTTATTGCCTGGAGGTTCTAATTAAGCAAACCTTAGCCTGGTACATTTAAAACTTGCAATACAAGAGATTTTACTTCCTGCTTCTCGCAGCCAAATCCCCATCAATATAATAAATATGGAAAATACTTATAGGTGATACAATTTTTCTTTGGCCTGAGGAATTAAACCTATCTATTATTTTAAGAAGTTTTTAATAGAGGCCAGCAATCAGAAAGACATTTAAAGACTCCAGTCTACTTTTTAATCATAGTGAGCTGGTTCTACTTAGCGGTGTGGGGGAGGAATGTGTCTTATAAAACTGAGTTGTAGAAATTGCTTCTTCCACATGCAAAACAAAGCAAAGTTATGAGAGAGAAACAAGAACCACACAGTTCTTTATTATTAAACTGCATTTTTACTTTTTTATAACTTTTTATAATTGACCACAGAAACTAATAAAGCATTAATTAGCTGCACTATCAGCAATTTGTTCATTGAAGGAGTTGGGACTGCTGCATCAGAAACTGTAATAGTATAGAAATTCCCTTTACATAGAGTACCCATAAATCATACCTTAACATACATATTTTTCCCATTTTAGAAAATGTCAAAGAAAATCAACTTTGTCCAGATATAACACTTAGCAGTGACTATTTTAGTAAATTGACTAAAAGATACATTTTGTTCCCTGACAGGGGGAACATAATATCATTCATGATAAAAAATGAACAATTTGAGGAGGAGAAAACAGCCAAGAAAGAATGATCAAAGACAGGTATCATAGCTGTGACAAAAGCACAGTGGCAGATGGAAATTCCCTGTTAATAGGTTTTTTGGAAGACAAGAAACATATCCATAAAAGCAGGAAAATATGATTACACCAGAGCATGGAAAAGACAATAAGATTTTTAATCCAAAGTTATGAGTCTGAGATCAGCTATTAATAAGTCCAGCAGAAGAATTTAAATATCTTCATTCATATAAGACAAATAGGAAAAATGGGGCGGCATTTTTTCCCACCATTGTGGAATGGGCATGACAACACTAATGTCTGGATTTGGACAATCACGATGAAGGTCATCTGCAGACCTTGACAATGCTGAGAGAGCAGTCATTTCTGGGTCATATTAAGTCCCAGCCAATAGATGCCACACAGATCATGCCTGATAAGAGATTCAAAGAAAGGGTCATCCATACAAAATCCCTGAGCTCTGCTGGGCCCTTAGCTTTTAAAATACCATGGAAAGAGGTTGGAAACAAAAACATTACTCCTACTCTGGTACCCTTCTCCACATCAGCCTTCTCAAGGCAATAGCAGAGCATAATAGCATGATCTTTAAAATCATCCTTTATAGGGTGTCTTACTGCTTCCTAACCCTTGCAGAATAAATCTTAATCATTTTTTACCCTCTGCATTCAGTCTGGAAGTTCTCATCTTTGGTTATGTCTTCTGTAAAAAGTACTGTGGTGCCACAGGAGTGAACCTGTAGAATGAAACCAAGGTTTGGGGTGACACCACTGAACAGTGGGGACCCCACTGTGTGTTGAAGATTTCGTGTCAGACCAGCTTTTTAGTCTGGTCCTGGTAACTGATGGCCCATTAATGCTTGATACACACATCTGAAGTACATCCCCTTGCTGAGCTTCACCCTAAACACATACAGGGCTGATACTGTGAAATAATAAATATTTATTTATCATTTATATATGGGGGGCATGGGGAGTCTAAAAGATTTTTTTTTAAACAGGGGCAAAAAGAAATAATATAGCTAGGAAATTAACTTATACAAGTTTAATGGGAACTAATTCTGATTTATATGGGGCCAAAGAAGAGAAGGAAAGTGCAATCCCTTCTGATAGCTGCAACCTCTCTTTAAGTCAGCAAGAAAAAGTTTTAGAGTGGTGCAATCCAAAATAAGATCCTACTTAGACTTCCTTCCTAGGAATGCACTTGTCTATGGGAAATCAAATAATATAGCAAGAGTTGGAAAATTGAAGAGTTTGGATTGTGTGGATTTCAGAACCATAAGCAGGATCTGAATTTGATCCTAACTGGAAAAATCAATTCAATCAAATTTATGCACTCCTGCTCAGAGAAGGAAAAGACCTGCAGAGAAAGAAGGTTCAGCCATATGAGGCTCTGCCTCTGGGGCCTTACCTGTATTTAAAAACGAGGTGTAAGCAATCTTCATTTTAAAATACCACTTTGCTTCCTTTAAAGTGGCACCTATGAGGAATTACCAATGAGAACAGCTTTTTTGGGTTTTTTTTTTTTTTGTTTAGGAAATTATTTTTGCATCTGCATACAAATTTTATGTGGAAGCAAACAGCACCTCAGTAGGGAAAGAACATCATTGCAGTATAAGAAGAATTATTACAATGAAGATTCACTGGTTTTCATAAAATTGTTTCTGAAATGCTTGTGAGCATAAATACAATTGTCTCAGCAAAACTATTTCTCACTTATATAAGCACATTTTAACAAATGTAAAGCTTCCTCTCCAAAGGCAATGATAAAATTAGAATGAAGCTGGTTTTGTGTTTGGTATTTTGATATGAAGGAACATCTTAATAAATTCTGGATACAGTTCTGAGTGTTATCTGCTGCTACTGTAATAAGTCCCTTGTTTAGCCTGATGCCATCTTAGAATAACATCTTAGATGTTATGCTGAAGCTTTACTCTGGCAGAACTGTCTTTTGATGGCACAAAAAGACACAATTCACTTCCCACCAGCTCTGTATTCTACAGCTCACATGTCTGAGATAGTCAATATCATTATTCAGCATTTACAATCCTGACTTGGCAATGCCACCCTAGCTCCAACCTCTATTTGTGCACACTTCACATGAGATATTCAGCACATGCACCTATAACAGCAGATGCGTAGTTCTAGCCCTCCTAGTCAACAGAGAGGAGGGCTCCAAAGAAATTATTTTTGAATGACATTCCATGGGTTGCTGCAAAAGGGAAGTTGGCATTGGCTTCAAACTGACATTCATCCAAAATTCTACTGCATCATTTCTGGGAGCCCATAGACTTGATGAAGACAACAAGCTACTGTTTACACAGATAAGAGGTAGCTGCCAGACCTCAGGTAGCTCTCTCTTACCTAATATTTCACAGTTAAGTGTCTAACCATGACCTATTACAGCTTCCAGGTACAGAAGGAAAGTCACCCTCTCGCTTCAAAAGGTGTGATTAATTTATTCCCATTTGTACTTTCATCTCTACACACTGGCCTGGTCTGTGAAGGGGGAGTAGATATGGATATATCCTTGGTACCTTCAGATCCCTGCCCCATAGTAAGTCATGGTGGACTTTGTGCTTAGGAGAGGATCTAGGGGTTGTATTACTCAATTCTCAGACAAATACTATTTGCATGGGACTTAAAACAAAAAATAAACTAACAAAAACCCAAAACAACAACAACAACCAAATAAATAAATAAACAAAATCAAAGAAAAATACCCTCCACCACAGCAATTTGCAGTGTTCTTTGCCTTCAGAAGGAATCCCATGCCCCAGAAAAAAAATGTTAGCTGAAGTAAATACAGACAGGCACTTTTATGTAATTTAGCCTCAGCACAATTAATCTGAAGGATATTGCTATTAATGTGCTGCAGGAAGAAAAAGTACTTCCCAAGCACCTAACAGCAACATGTTGTGATCCATGGATATAAATGACCAAATAAAATGAAAGGATGTAAAAATGTCACGAAACACCAGTCGTGACCCATCGTTGTCAGTGCACTGCACACACACCTTGTAATTACTAACACATTTGGCCTACAAATATATTTAGGCAGGGGAGTCCACTGCTTCTGCACCTTTTGCCTAAGCTGCTTTTGATCCCCAACAATTGATTTCAAAAGTCTTCCATCACTTCCTTTGCCCAGTGAAATAATGATGAGATGATATCACAGGGTGAAAGGGGGAAGGCAAATGGGGGTATTTACACACATGCCAAGCAGATCTACTCTGCAAACTTTCAGTAAATTAAGTAATGCAATAAAGTCCTAACCTGCTGGAAGCATTTTAAGCTCTTCTCTTTTTCCCTCACAGCTCCTTCTGACGCACACGCTTCTCCTCCTCTCGTGGCATTAAACTGCTTTCCCACTTCCTTTACAACAGTGGGAATACTTCCCTATGGGTGTCAGGATCTTTCAGGGAGGTCAGAGGTTGCCCTGCAGAGGAAATGACAAGCTGTGAAATGTAAAAAGAACAATTCCTTCCACATGTTTCCTTGCTGCAGGAGCAGTAAGGGGCTGTCGGCTAGCATCACGATGGGATGGGCCAGGCCTTTGTCCGAGCAGTCCTGTCAAAACTAATTTTCAATTAAAGACCTGCACAACTGCTCAAAGCTTTACAACCCTGGCGAGTTTCAAGGACTGCTGAAGCCAAGTGATACAAACCAACCTTGTTATTAACAGCCAGGCAGACAGACAGAAGGAAGACAGATCAAAATAGACTCTAAATTGTACAGTGACCAGAAAAACTGTACCCTGAAAATGATCTCTCTGTATAATATTTATTTCTGTTATAAGCTCGTAGTCTGAGAACCAAAGACATTTCAGCGGTTCTAACTTTTCTTCTGGTTGATGCATAGGGCACATGATGCATAGGGGCCACATGCACTGCTGTTAGACAGCAAACCTTGTGAGGGGAAAGAAAAAAAACCAGTGCAAGGAAAAAATGAGATATTTGTTCATTGTAAAAAAAAGAAAAAAAAAGAGTGTCCTTAAAACCATTCTCAAACAGCTGCTTTTTTTTTTTTTTTTTTTTTGCTCCCATAGTAGAGCAGAGGGGTATAAGGGACAAGCAGACATTCTGGAAAGAAAATTTCAGCATCAAAAAATCTGCAAGTAGGTGTTAAGTCCAAAAACTGCTGAGGTAGTAGAAGTCTTTCTATGTGACAAATCTACCCATCCAAGCAATAGCAACAAACATTTCTGCCAGCCCAGATACTGGGAGCAGTACATTCATGCCAATGTGACACTGTGCCAGCTCTATTACAGCAAGATCATCCTGCTGCTGGGACCAAACCAGCCTGGCTACCTTTAAATACTGTCCCTCAAAATCTTGTCTGATAACACCTCTCCCCCAGCATGGTCAGGCTAAATAAAACTCGTTTCTTGATTTCACACTCTGAAGCCTGGGATAATTACTGCTTAAAAAAATATGTACAGTCGGTCATGACTCTTTTGATTCACCAAAAATAGACAAAAGTAAGCAATAAAAAATTAAAAATTCCTGCTTCAATATCCTAATCCTCAGCAACTGTTCCACCTTCTACCTTATAAGCACCCTTTTTAAGTCTTGAGTGCACATCTATATTTGCTGGTACAGTGCTGACCATAATTTCAGGACTTCAAAATGGCCAATCTTTAATTGGTATGAACAAATCAACAGGAATGAGAAAGGTTTTCCTTTGGCTCTAAAAACTACAGTGGATAAAACCATACCTAGCTTTCCACTTGCCCGTTTTATTGATCACAAGTTCAGATGGGCACAATTGGTGTTTGTGTGCCAAGCCAGATCAACAGCACAGCTGCAAAAGCAAGCATTTGGATGAAGGTTCCCAACAAATGTGGAGCAACACTTTCCAAATGAGCCTGTGTCTGACCTAAAAGTGTTTGAGCTGTAGATCTAATATATGAGTGCTGTCCTTCCACTTTTCTGAGGATGAAAGGGTTGCCAATTCCAAAAAATACTGCTATACTGACATTTTGCACATGTGAATTCCTTCTTCCTATGGATGCTAAAGTCAAAAGAGGTCTTGCTGGATTTCAGAATGTTTTCTTGATTGATTTGTATATTCAGTGTTTCCATGAATTTTAGAAGCCCTTGTTACTTAGATCCAAGCCTACCAAGGCAACATTCCTGGTAGTTGCATCAAAATTTCTTACCTAATCTCTTCTACTAGAGCTGTTACCACCTTTCACACAACAGCAGATAATGAATTCTACTCCAAAATTTTCATTTATTCTCTAACAGGGACTGTTGATCCTGTCAGGGGCAGCAGATCAGGAGCAGAATATTTTCCTAAGAAAAGGAAAGGGTGGTGGCAAGAAGACAGCAGAAGCTATCTTCTACCATGAACCTCTTTGAGAACACCACTTCAAAAGAATGGAGAGAGGATACAGTTTGGACTAAGAGACACACCAGATCTGACAATGTGCAACTGTGATCTACAAAGGAGGTAGAATGAGAGGCATTATGTTGCATTTCCCTGCACTGAGCTCTAGACCAAAGAGCCTGTGCAGCAGGGACGAGCTTTACCTACATGGAACTGTGGCTTAAAGGAAATAATATGAAGGTTCTGTTTTAAACTTATAAAACCAAGACAAACTTGAAGTGAAGGCTAAGACACCATCTCCTAACCTGCTTTATTTTGCTTATATGTTGCAGTACCACATATGGTATTGATATATAAGATCACTCACTATTTAGACTACTGCAGTAGAGTGAGTTACAGAGCACCCGTCTTCATTTAGACTGTTCTTGCTCTCTCTGGTTTGTGTCTCAACCTAAATGTCAGCCTTCCCCTCCCCACCCCAGTTTTTGGTGGTTTAACAGATATAATAGTGCATTTATAGGGCATATCAACGTGCGACAGCTTGCCACAGATCATAAACACATTTTTCTGTGGGAAATGTTGAAGTTGTGATTTTCACCACGTGATCTCCAGCTCTCTAAGGTTTGTTCCTTTAATTGTAAATAGCCAGAAAGTCATCAAGCTAGCATTTAATAAACTTTTAATTTGAAATGGATTACCACATGTTGTGTTTGTTTACCCATTATTAAATCTCTTAGCAACATATCACCAGCAGAAACAGCATACTGTAGCACTGCATAGATACATTAAAAAACAAACCCATGGGGGATATTGGCAGCTAATAATATCTTTAAAGAACGCTCCAAGAAAAATAAATAAATACTAGCAATATAAAAATTACTCCTAAAAATTTTGTTTGTGTAAATCTGTTGGGCAGGAAAATTACAGATCTTCCATGTTTGCCTTATTGGCAAATTTCAGAGGTCTACATGCAAAATAGGACATACACTATTGTTCTTTTTCAGTTCTTAAAAGCATGTCTTTCTTGACTTTTCCAACTGAGCATCATGAGTTTTTCCAAGTGTTTCCAGAAAGCATGACCTATTTAGCTGCACCCTCTATGTGCATTTCCAAACGCATGTGAAGATTGATGGTAGGACCAAACAAGTTTGATCCAATATGAGTTTGTCCATAATTCTTCACTGCTGGTAAGAGTTGCCTGCAGTTCTACATTTGGATCTACTATTCATGGTTTGCTGCATCTCAAAGCAACTTGGCAGATATGTAGAAGATATATGACAACAAAAAAGACCTTAATCCTCAGTATAGTGCATGTTTACACCTCCATGCTTCTCTTATCAGGGTGGTTATATAAAAGCCTTTTGATCACAGTGCAGTTGCTGCTTAGCCTAAAAGCATCTCAGGGTAAACCTCATTTTCTTTATCTCTTAAATCACCACTAAGTGTCTGAAAAATACTTCTCCTGGACTCTTTTCAAGTTATGCTTCCAACCTGAGCTGCCCATTTACCATGCTAAATGATTATTGTTTATGTGTTCTCTTCCTTTCCTTTCCATAGCCTCTCCTTGCTCCCCCTGTGCCACCTACAGTGCATCACTACTGCCATTCTCAAATGACCAAGGAACCTCTGTCCTGAAGAACTAATTCTCTGTTTCAGATCTGCATGTAATATTCACACATACACTACAGTCTATGGATTGGCTTCAGTTCATTAAACAAGAGGGAATATAGAAATATCTGTATAGCAAAAATGAATTATTTTTGTTCATGTCAGTCTGACCCTACATGCTGAAAAAAGTAAAGAATGACCGGAGTGCCCTGCCATTCTTCTCATTACTGGATTTCTACCAGTAGAAGAGAAATTTGTGAGTCCATTGCAGTATGGTCAGTTATGTCTTCAGTGCAGCTACATCAGAATGTTCACAGAGGCCAGGGAGGATCAGTCTAAAATGAACATTCAGAGATTTTAAGAAAGCTTCTGTACCGTCTGCTGTACACAAGCAAATGATAATTGTCCTTCCTAGGGGTTATCACTTGATTGAATCTTAACAGAATTTCAGAGGAGTAGCATAAGGCATGCTTCTGATGCCAGAACTATCTCCCTGCCAAATTTGAAGTCCTTGTTGTAGCCCAGGGAGGTGCTAAAGTTCTTCCAGAAGTACACAAAAAAGCATCTTTTTCTTTTCTCTTCCTGTAAGCTTGGTGCCATAAACAGCTGAACTGTTATTGCTGTGACATTCCAAGCATTATTCAGCCTTAAGCATAGGCAAGCATGGCCATTCCATCCTCAGCAGTGAGGCTGGTTTGAACTGCTCACACCTGAAAACAAAGTTAAACCAGGTTTATAAAAAGAATCACAGTATTCCCGCTATGGAATGTTGGATGCTCATCCAAATGAAGAAAATCTAGCTTAACAAGAACAATAATGACTAGCCAACATTGAAATGGGTTGATCCAGTGAACACCTGAATGTAAACATCAAAGTTTGAATCCATCACCTTGTGGTCCAGACTGTACAACCTTTTCTGAGACATTCCTTTCAGCAGTGCTTGAATACATGGGAAGTTCGGATGGCAGATGAGCATGCACACCACACTTATTTTGCTTATCTGAATCCTGTGGTAGTTTAATTACCTATGAAGAGGAGGGAAAAAAAAAAGGCAGTTACGAATTCCACAATGCCAAAACATGCTTGTTGTACACTGTTTGTGAAGCCTAGCAGCCCAAGATGCTGCTATAAGAATTTTAAGAAGCTCTTTCTTCTCTGTACTCCATTTACTACAGTTTTCTCTTATGTAATTTTCCCGTGTATGCCTTCCCCATGCTCACTAATTGAAGCAGATATCCCAGTAAATAGGAGATGAGCCACAATCCAATTTCAGAATCAAAAAGAAAAATATAGAGAAAATTAAACAGTTTTTAAAAATACAAACCTGAAAGTAGAGATTGCATAACCAATGATCCAAGTCCTGAGAAATAAAATTTTCAATTTTTTTGAATCGGTCAATTTTGGAGTCATAATGGCCTCTAAGGAAGGGACATTTAAATTTTCCCTCCAAAGCATTAAAATTGTTATCACATAAGGGAAAAGCTCCCCATCCCACTTCTCGATCAATCCAGGTATAGGTGCCACGAAGAAGGAAGAGTTCAAAGAGGAGTACCATGCCTGGTTTCACAACTTTTCTATGTGGTAGAACCTAGCAAAGGAGGAAAAAAGATTTATTTATTTGTTATAAAAACATCACAAGGGAACTGACTTTTTTTTTATCATATAAAGCTCTAGAAACTTCATACCTTTGGTCCAATTTTGCACGCTAAACCAATTAGCAGCTCTTCCCAAAATGACATATTTGAAGAATTTTCCACTCCTACCAAGAATGCCGTGCTTTTTCTTGTGTGGTTATTTTATTATTTCTTTTTTTTTTTTCCCTTGACTTTCAGAAAGCATTCATTTTCTGTCTTTATTTACCAGTGGTGAAAAAACATTGCCATTAGAAATCTTTTAAGACATAGTAACAAACCAGCTTGGAAATTTGAGGTGCCCCTGTGAGGGCTTGCTGAGATTCACCACTGGATTCATCTTGCTGCAGCTTTGGAAAGTTCTTCCAAACACCCAATAAGAACACTTGCAAACTTGCTCCTCACTGAGTCACAAACTCTTCTCCACCCAGTTGTGGGAATTATGTTGGTACTTAATAGCCTTCTTCCTTTAAATTAAAGCACTTAGTGAAAAGTATGTGAACTTCAGTGCAGGGTGTAAAAGGATTTTGAGGTAAAATGTTCTCAGAGAGAACTGGCAGACACAGTTTACACTTTCCATAGGATAGGTATAGATGTTCTTCTGAGCAGCTTGGAGGTGTGGAAGAGGGTTACCAATGCCTTGGGGCCTGGAGTAATTGTGTTCCCATGGCAAACACTTGAAATCCAGTGGTGAAGAAACACCCTGAAGTAATGAACTTATGTAAATCTCTCTGTAAGATTTTGGTGGATACAGAAGAAAGAAAGGTAAACACAAAGAAAAGGAAATCTGGTCCTATGCCACATTTTTGACTGTTTAATTAAGGAGGGCATTCACCCAGGTTCTCTTGAACAATTCTAATACATTCAAAAGGACAAAGAGAACAAAATCCACACAAAGGCTAGAACACTGAAAGTGACTACCATCATACCCAGGCTAACCCCAGCTATGAGGGGTGGTCACCCTGGGGACAAGGGGAGTAAAACCACAGCCACACCCCTCACACAGTGAAACATCTGCTTCACCACTGCTCCTACACATTCTCCTGAGAGAAACTCTGACTGCCTAATCTCTTAAATAAACAATCCTGGATGCTTCTTTAATAGAGACCATTTTCTGTTATTTGCATGTTTTTCATGTTTCATTGCTCCCATTTCAGTCCTCACAGTTCATAGCAGCAAATCCCTCGGTACACTTGCCTGCTCAACTCTACCTTGCCTTCCAGCCAAGTCAAAGAAGAGCCTTTTCTCCTCTCCTCACTGTGAATACACTTGCAGAAGGCTACAATACTCAGGAGCATCCTCTCACTCTGAATATCCTGTAGGATACATCCTCAGCACTTCTTGGAAGTCAAGAATGAGACCTCCAAATAGAAGAAAACCATTCAAACCAATCACCCACTATAAACAGCCTAAAATTACAAAGTCTTCTTAAATTAGCAGGATTTCCTCAATCAGACAACATTGTGCAGCCAATAATCATCTACAACTCTTTAGCGTTTCAAATACTTCTGCATCTAAGTACCCACCTCGACACAGCTCTTTCTTGATGTGTGTATTTGAATACAAGCATCACTTCTTTTACTGAGCAGTAGGTAAGATAACAAGCATAACTCAGGTGCAGCCAAGCTTTTTGTCTCTTTTTCTGAGGCAGCAAGGGATTTGCCTACACCACTAACTGCCAGGTTAGGAGATGACAAGTGCTCACAGTTGTGCTGCATTCTACAACTTTTTCTGAAGAAGTGGATATAAAATATTACTTCTAATAATATGCCTTCCTTTTTCAAGTTTTATATTGTGATTAGATAATAGTAAAGTCATTTAAGGAAATATTTTAAAATTATAAATATTATCATTATTATGTACATGTACTTTATATTAATTATGTAAATATATTCTAAGACTTAGTGTGGGCTTAAAATGAAACAGAAGCATCTGTTGAAAAATGCCATAACCCTGTGGCAGCTGCTATTAAACCATTAACAGTATCAGGTTTCATTTAAACCAGATTTACCATTTTCTGTAACAGCCCGTGGGAAAGCTAAAAACATTAGGCACAAATTACTGACAAAAGAGATCCTTAATCAAGCCATACATTTCATTTGGCTAGCTGGGTGCTAGATAGTAACCCCTGTGCTACAAATTAAAGGTGATGGTTACAAGGCTGTGATCAAAGACAGTTACCTGCAATATCGAACAATCCCAAAGCATTTGCAGATGAAATCACCACTGTACCACAGCACCCTGTTCAGTTTCTCTCTTGCTTCCAGGCTCACTCTTTTCTTCAGAATAATTCACCAGTATATGCTCTTCTGCTAGCTTACATATAAACCAACAGTGGTCAAGCAGCTGGTGTAAGGGTTATCATTGTCACAATTAGAATTTTATTTCTTTGTTTCTAGTTCACAGTTATTCTTCATTTGCTGTAAGCATCTATCCTGGACCTAGACTGCAGACTGACTCTCTGGGACTGAAAGCATCCTTTTGTTTACAGTTACAGGAGCTGGGTGTTTAAACCACACCATGATGGAAACACATAATCACAAAATATAAGCAAGGACTTTATAATACACAAAATATAAGCAAGGACTTTATAATACGCCCATCTGCTACAAGGTCTGAGGTTGTAAAGACTGTTGGGAGCCCTTCAGCATGAATACTAGGTGCCTGACCCAGGTAGGACATCTCAGCTTACACAGTCAAATAAAACACACCTGACAAAAAATTTCTTTCTGTTGGATCCATACAAAAATCCCAGCCAAGCCTCTGCCTGTAACTCTATACCATCATAGCAAGCATTCAGGCAGGTGCCTTTGGGTCCATGCTAAACCTTTCCCATTGCCACAACAAACAGACTCTCTGTCGCAGCTCACTGTCACAATCTCTGGGAGAGAGCTCTGGCACCTGCCCTTCATTAGCCTCCTCCTAGGCTTGAGCACGAGCTGGGATTTGAGGGCAGGGCCAGCACAGCCCTTAGGCATGGATGCTCAATGGCATTTAGTCAGGTAGCTCAGATTGAAATCCACAGACCTTGGATGCCTGCGTGCCTCTGTGGGTCTGAGCTGCTCAGGTACAGAGCAGGGAACAGCTCAGGTAAGCAGAGGAGGAGGATGGGGATCAGTGATTGCTCCCTTTCAGGAGACTCAGAGCACTGCCTGGGATAGACAAGGCACAGGCAGTTCAAACTGAGCAGTTTGTTCTGACGGATTTTTTTGTTTCTGAAGAAAAAAAATAAAACCAGCAGTTACTTTTCCCTGCTGGTGCCAACTCATTTGAGGCACTGTCTGGTAAATTACTGCACAAGCCTGCACCAACACTGTTGACATTCAAAGAGCATATACTACCTAAAGACAGCTTCTTGGGTTTTGAGGGGTCTGCTCTCCAACACCTTGCCTCAATGTTGCTCCTTGCTCAGGTCAAACTTCCACTGAGGTCAGTGAGGTATAGAGACTTTTACAGTGCTATGAAAGCATCGAGCACCCCCCTTTTACTGATGTAATTTCTTCTGCAAAGAGAGATGCAGCAGAGAATAAATAATGCTCGTGTGTGCCTGCACAGGCACAAGTAATACTTCTTAGTCTGCAGTTAACAGTGTTGCATTTAATTGAATTAAATCATAATGAACTAAAATTATCTCCTGCCACTATTTCTGAATTCAACTGTTTTATATCACTTTTATTGTAATATATCTTACTTCCCCATATGCCACCACAGTTTCACTCAATAGAGAGAATGAATTCTATTTGAATATTTCAATAAACATATCCAATGTGAGCTTTTGGGGGTTTTTGTCTGACTTACTCCTGGGCTTTAACCTTGTCAGAGAAGAAATAAACCTTTTCTTCTTTCCTCTGCACTTTCAAATGTTTTAAATTTAGGAAAAAAAAAAGTGGACAGAAGTCATACTATTTAATTAATATCACGCAATAATTTGACCAATACAACTCAAACAGATTAAGGTGAATTAAAATATGCAAAAGCAATTCAATATTTACTTATTATAGAGGAGAATCCTGAAAAGTGCCATATAAACTAATGGCCTATAATTTCTGATTATGAAAACTACAGCACTGGTGTAAAACACAGGTAGAAAATCTTTTAAATAGGAAACAGTTCCCATCACTAACAAATAAAAATTATTTTACTATGTCAAATGAATAAAGCTAGAGATGAGACTGTTATTGCCCAATTAAAGGGGAGCTTTCACAACCAGATTTCAAACTCTCCCTGTTTATGTGCAAGGCCAGCATACAGGCAGAGAGAAGGGCATTCTTAGGAAGTGTTTGTGTAACTCTGAAATTTATAAAAGGCCAGAGGGGAGGAAATGGAAACATGGACTGAAGTAAAAATAAAATATCATGTTATTAGAGTTTTTCCAAAAGTCCCTATCTATCACCAGAATGTTTTGGAATAGCTGAAAACTTATTTCCCCAGCTTTCCATCACTGCCTGTCTTCGAACAGGCATCTGAATACAAAAGAACACATAAATCAGAGGACGACCATACAGTGACATATCTTTCATTTCCCCACATTTTTTTTTGTCTCCTGTTCTCTAAGAGAATAGGGCCAGGCACAGGTGAAATGAGTCCCTGACTCCCCTCCCTGCAGTTTGCAGATGTCCTTATGCCTTTAAGCAGCTCCACCATCTCTCCTGGCACCTAGATTCCCTGAGAGCAGTACTACAGACTACTATGGACCAGAAGCTGTTGGGCCACAGCACGTAAGCTCAGGCTCATGATCTGCCAGGAGAACAGGACAGCAATATTTGTAAGCAGGCAATTTATTCACTGCTTCCAGTGGTGGCAGAGAGCAGGATTCCTCCTGGCATGCTGTGCCAAATCACCCCAGCATCTTCCCACAGCCACATTGAGTGCCCCTACACAAACACCTGCCCTCTCCCATGCTACCAGAGCACTGACAATTCCCCACTGCCTGCCTCTCCTCCAGGAGTGATAACTCAGCCCGTAGTTAACTCCAGCAGCATCTCATGCACAAGTACCTTACACCAGAGGACCAGAATCCGGCCTTTTATCTTCCCTAATATAGAGGAATGTTTGCATTCTGTGAGCTTTAGCCTCTGCATCTGTTGCTAATTGTCCTGGCACATCTGCTGCTAATTCTCTTCTGCTCTTGGACCAGCAGGGAGTAGTAATGTATGGTACATCCAGCTCCTGCCTCCCCGAGCGCTTCTGGTGATATACTGGCCTGGGTGGATTCTGACCTCATCTTGTGAGGGAGAAGCTGCCTTTGAGAGAGGAAAGCAGGACCCCCAGCTCATTCTCCTGACACTCCCACTTCACTTCTTCATCCCTGAGACTGATTTCAGCACGGCCAGAGCACGAGTTTCCCAGGATAGCACGGGCTACAGACACGATACAGCGGAGTTTATTTCTTTTGTGTCAGGAGGACACGTACTTTGCCCAGAAAGCACTGGGAGCCGAGGAGTCTCGGGGAGCCGCGGCTCGCTCGGCATGCAGGGCTGAGTCACGCAGCAGCGCTGCTCTGCCTGTCCCGGGCTCCAGAGCAGGAGCAGGCAGCTTTCCTCTCTTGATCCAGCAGCTGCTCCATCTCCTGTCCCTTCCCTGATGCTGTTCTGGATTCCTCATCACACCTCAGATAGCAGCCTGTTCGACCACCAGCCAGGGATGCAGCAACACTCACTTTGCAAGGGAAGCAGTCACAATCCGGAGTTCATGCTCCTTCAGCATTTCCTGGATAGTCCAGACTCAGTTAGGCTCTGCTCTCCTTCCACTAGAGGAGAGGAAGACCAAACTCTGAGAAGAAAATCTTTTTTCCGTGTGTGCTCTGCATGATTAAGCAAGATCACTTTTTTTGTTCTTTGGTTGCATAAAGCACTCTTCCCATTTCTGTAGTACAGCTTTGCAACTACTCTGCTCATCCTGAGCTCACAGATAATTATTTAAAATGTGACATGCTTTCAAGCCAGGTATGTTAAGGTAGAAAAATAAAAGCATTTTCCGAGGGTGTATTGCTGGCTCCTGTGACTTGTAAATCTGGACCAAAACACAGTTTAGGTCCCTTTTCACAGTTCCAGACAGTCAGCTCTGGTAAGTCATAGAGATGTTCTTATTTTCCAATCACAGATTTTTTTGTTGGGGCTGGCATTTTGTTGTTCTTGGTGTTCTCTGTTGTTTGGGATTCACTTGGAGCAAAAGGTATGGGCAGAGGCTGGATTCTGCCTTCCTGCTGGTTTGCCCTAGATAATATATGACTTTTTTACAACTATTGTATCCTATGGCTCACGTCAAGCTCACTTACAGGTATAATTTCCAATTAAGTAGGGAATAAACCATGGAGTGGTCCAAAACAAAATGCTGTCCCCAGACACTTTTGATGTTTAACATATGTCTGCTAGATTTACCAAAGCAGGCTGCATATTTTCCTCTAGTCAGATATGATGCATTGTAACATAGGTCACATTTCTGAGGGTTTTTGGGCAGCATGCATTGTTTTAAGGTGATCCTGCATACATACTGCATTCCAGCAGGTGTTTCCAAGAACAACCTCCATTGGAGCACAATGATCAGACAACATGTGAACAGTAACTTCAATTAATCACCCAAAATGAAAACTTGGGATAAATAGCAACCTTTTAGATACGTAAATAAATTGCACAGTGCTAAATAAAGTAGACACAACCAATTCTAATATGTAATAGCTTCATAAGAATTGCTCTGAAAATATACATTTTGAGTTGTTGCAGAGATATCTAGCAAATGGCAAAGACCAGACCCCCAAACAAACTCAGATAAACGAAAATAAAAGCAGTAAAAAATATGAGTTCCCTCTCTGTGAAAAAAAAAAAAAGCATTAGAACTGCAGTCTTCAAATAAATACAAGCATCTGTATAAGCTTAGTTCTTGAATTTACCAAAAGGTTCACATAGCACCTTTTCATCCCAACTACAAATAATTGCATCCAGAGAAAATTTAAGTGGCTCTCATTTTGAAAGTCCTCTGGCACTGCCAAGCGCTATCTTTTTTTCCATATTGTATCAAATTCTTATGTTATGTCCTATAAAGTATCCTAGAGCTAGATGTTCTTCACTTATGCCAGCATTTCACTCAAGAATAAAATAAACCATGAGGGGAGGAGGAGGGGGGAGAGGGAAGTTTGTGGTCTACTTTTCCTAATGATACTTTGTTTTGTAATTATTAAAAGCATCACAGTCCTTAGACAGCTGCTGACATACAGAAAATAATGTCCTTGAAACTGTTTGTTTCATCATATTTTAAGAATTAATACCTTAGGTCATGTTAATCAGTTTCTGATATATGTAGTTTTCAAAATACACTTCAGGGAAGAAAATGCTGGAAATGACTAATAACAACAAAGATATGAACTTTATTTGTTACATATCTAACTCCAAATGTGAACATTATCAAAGTACTTTGCCATCTGAAGTATTTAGGAAGGCTTAAATAAATAATAAATCCCTCATTCAGTGAAATAGAACATCTTCTTTTCCAAGCAAAAGAGTTCAAATTTATTAATTTTGTAGCTATATTTTAAAATGAGTGTCAGCCCCTGCTAGATGACTGCATGATAAGTGTCCTGAAACTTCAGGAAAAGGCACTAAATTTTTCACAGCATTTGTGTTTCATTTTCAGTATAATAAAAATATGGTGCCCTTTTAATAATGAATAATAGATCTCCTGGTATGATTTACATGAGTGGATTAAATGTCATGTTTGAAAAGTTGCTGTTTTATTCATATTGAATTTCCCTCAAGTAAAACAAAATGGTACCCAGCTACTGTTATAATATCACAAGTACCTCGCCACGCTGATACATAAATATTAACCAGTTGATATAGTCTTTAAAAATCCTGAGATCTGTGAACTGTTCTGCCAGCAATGGTATCATTTCATGCATATGAACAGATCCAGTATTATCCCAAGTTCCAGGTACGCTGGAGAAAATGTGCAGCACCAGTGCTTACACACCTGTGGAGCTCACTTTTTTTGCCCAAGTGCCAGTTTTGAAAGGCTCTCACAGAATAAGGATTGATGACAAATGGATGCAGCAAGACCAGGGTTAAAAACCAGTTTGGGGAGCTCAGGAGAGGGATGCAATTGCCCCTGTTTCTGTTCAGCAGTGCTAGACTGACTTCCCAGGTGACTGGACAGTGTAATGAATGTTTTTTAAATGTCACTTGCAGGCAGCGTCATTGGGTTATGGAAGGGCCCTTCACAACAGCTGAAAATTTCCCATCTGAACTTCCCATTCTGAATAAAAACTCCTCTTAGTAGGCAATATTTTTTTCTAGATAAGTGTTTCAGAAATCTCAAATACTTGAAATAGGAACATGTTCCTTAAAGGTTCCAACCCTGTAGGCAAAATCTGCAATTTTCAACAAAATATTTTGGTCCTGATAATAGAAATTATAGCTGAAAATAGATTTTTAAAAAATAGAAACATTTTTAACTACACTCCAACTTTTATTCCATTAAAGACAATGAATATTTTGATTCTGAAAAGTGAAGATTTGTTCTTATTGTTGTAATTGTTCCACACAATTGTTTTAATGTCTACATAACTTAAGAAAAGATGGCTAGGGGGATAAAAAAAATTACAAAAAAAAATTAAAAAAACAACCCAAGAACTTTGTTTTTCTGTGAGAAATTAAACTTTGCATACTGCAACTCATTTGTGCTCTTCAAGTCATCATTAAGGTGAAAAATGTAATCTGGATTTGCTAACACTGGGACATAATCCTGTGGAGTAAAACACTGATTAAATACACTATGATAAAAAAGAATTACTGACTGCCTAGGTCTTATCTATAGTAGGATCTTAGCAACCATGAGACAGCAATAAGGAAGTTATACTTGTATAATCCTTGTTCTAGTGTAAAGATGAAGCAGTCACACCTGTACAGGTGCTGCCAAGGTAACCTAGTTGCATAACTGCCTTACTCTATGCACAGTAAGCATCTCATCTCCTTTCCCATCCTCTCCTAGCTCAACTTTCATTCCAGACCTGAGAAAAGACTGGCAGCACAAAAATACATCTGAATTTTAGAAACAAAGCTTCTTCACCACTACTTAACATATACATTGAGCTAGTTTTAGAATGTAGGTGAAAGTTCAGAATAGCTCTCACTTTGCCTAAACCATACAGACTTAATCTACCAAAGCCTAAAGCCCACTTGCATAAACTAAATACATGAAAATATCCTAGAAATGCTGAGTCTAAAACACCTCTCCTTCAGATCATGCAGTTCGCTGTTATTTGTAAAACTGTAAAAAGTCATTTGAAACAGCAGTCGTGTTTTACCACATCCAAAACATTCATACATGTTTCTTTCAGCATAATTTAGGGAAAACAAATGACTTGTGTGACTGTCTGGCCCTACTGAAGGATAAATAAAATTCAACTGGAGCTATTAGGAGCCTCTGTCTAGTATGTAGTCAGAGGTTATTGGGGGAGGTAGGTTGACAAACTAAAAAGCAGGACAATGAAGGAGCAGAAAGAGGGGAAGCTGGCAAGCTGGAGCAAAGAACATTGATTAATGAACAAAAAACATTTTTGAAAGGTCGGGTGTGCAAGTCAGACTAGCCCTGAGGCAGATCTAACTTATATGACCAGCACTTTCTGTACGCAGCAGGTAACCCACGCTGACACCAACTCTGCCGACATGACAGGGTTATTATTTTTGGAAGGATGTAGTGTTCTGGAACAATTTCTCTAATATATTAGTTAAAATTAGGCTTTCCTTCAATATCAAGCATGCAAGTCTTCATTTTCACCATGTTTACACTGAACTCCTATTATTATTCTGGCCAGTGGAAACAAAAGCATATTCTTCATTTGTGAGCACTTCTATTTCTCACACCATATAATATATCCCAAGGCAGCAGTGCTGTGTGTAAGATCCTGCTCAAACCCAGATGCTCATGTGGAGCTCACCACTAAGACCTCACTACTTGCTTAGTCTTGTGGTAGGTGCTAACCATATGAAGCCTAAAATTTGCCTCATATCTCAGCACACACACAAACCCTAAGGGTTTCTTTTCAAACATACCTTAAGGTTGTGCACCACTAGCAAGGTGGAAGAACAGAAAGGTAGAGTCATCCAGGGTACAACATACCCTGTGTCTCCCTGATGGAGAGGGTTCTCTAAAATTATGGCATTAAGCTTTTGCTGTACATCACTGAGTAATGAAGATAGGGAAATACCAGAAAGTCATTGAATCCAGCTTCTCCTGCTCCTGCATTTTAAGGGAATTTGCCCAATTCCTACACCCCAGTTCACTACAATAAAAATGAAGTTTGGTGAAGATGCTAATTAAATGTCTCTTGTGAAGCTCCAAGAGAACTTTGAAGCACATTTGAAAGTGCAAAATCTGCAAAGACCTAGGAGAAATGTGATGCTGAAAGTAAGAAGCAGGACATGCCAGACATTCAGTCCTAGTACCCAGTCTTTCTCAAGACAATACTTCAAGACAAGTAACCCACTGGGTGCATCCTGCCTAGGAAGGAATCACACCTCAGTGATTTCTCTGACAGAGGCAGGGATTGGTTTTAATAGCATGTCAAAGTCCATCTATACATGCAATTCCTTTTGAACTGACAGTTGTATTTACAGACACTGTTTGTTATCCATTACAGGCGATAAACAATTAAAAAGCAGAAAATGTGACTTAGCAGCTCTTTATGTATAACAAACCTAACATCTGAAATTATCTATCTTTAAGTAACTGAAGGCATCAGTGCCACACATAAAAGTTCCTTTGCCTAAAAGCTCTTTAGGATAGGGGCTGTCTGTCTGTTTAGTATTTACACAACAGAACAGGTGGAGGAGGAACTCTACCATTCAGGTCATACCCCAAAATAAATGACTAAAAATGGAAAAGACTCCTCATTTTACCAATGCCTCATAACAAGCACCAAAAGAAAAAAACAAAAACCCAAACAAACAAACAAAAAACAAACAAAAAAAACCAACCTGCACTGAGAGAGAGGAAGATTGTTTTTCAAACTGTAAAGAAGCTTCCACGTGCCAGAGAGTTTATCTGAGACCAGTGTTCCAACCAGCACTAGGCATTAGCTACAACAGTGAGCAACTGACACACAACAATCCTGCCATGCACAGCATGCTTAGGCAGGAAAATATGTGTGCCTCAGTTGCAGAAGACAGAATAGAGCCTCAAGTGTTTGGGCTCCTTCCAAAATAATCCAAATGCTGCTTTTTTGGCAAATGGGGGTCAATGGAGCTAAAAACTCACAGAAGGATTTGGGCATTCATGTGTTTATATACACCCACTCGTTCATTTATTATTCTAAAGCTACTTTACAGAAATCAAATTATATAGCTGACAAGCTGCATAGATAAGAGAGAATAAAAGTAAAATTCAAAATTAGCTGACAACACTATATGATGTAGTGTATGTTTGGCACCTTTAAAGTGAGTGATGAGGGTTAACCTAGGGGGAAAAAAACTGCACCTTCCTAAATTGCACCTTAAATTATTAAATAAATTATTAACATGATGGAATGCATTAAATATATAAGCCTAAAGGAGAAAGGGCGGATGTGTTTTAACTTTCAAAGCAAAGACAGCATATTTATGAAGTGTTGCTTACTGTCTGGATGCTTTGTCCAAAGTAGATTTCAGTGTTGTAGAAGTTTCCACCGTGACTAACAGCCCGCGTCGTCCTGGCCTGAGGCTGCTCCTCCAGCTCCACCAAGGCACCCCCTAAGCGGCTGAGGACAGAAACTTTGAGAGTGTAAAGGCCTTTGGGGACCTTATCTTTGACTCCCCTCAGGCATCTGAGGTGAATTTCTAGTGGCTGCAGCATCTTGGAGCAGTCAACCTGGGGAGAAGACTCGGAGTTACTGATCTGGGCTGGGCTGACTTTAACCATACAATTAGCAAGGACAAATTTCTTCCAGAAAATAACTACTGAAAAGCAGACAACACGCTTCTTGTTCAACCTGCAATTACCTACTGCTTACCAAGGATCTGCAATTAGGGAGGTCAAAAGTCACGGAGATGACAGATAAAAGAAAAAACAATACAAATACTACTAATAAAATGTTTGGCATCCTTGGGGGAAAGGTGGAGCTGGTGAAGTATGACACCAGAAGACACTACCCTACAATAATGAGGCGGAATTAACTGGAAAACAATACCTTCAAAAATGCAGCATGCTTTTCAGGACAGGCACAATGCCTGATGTGCTGAGCAGGCTGCAGGCACAGAGAGAAAGACAGGGCAGGCCATGTTTTTATACTAATTGTTAGCCTTGCCAAAGCTATTAGTGCTGTGTAACATGCAGACTATCCTTTCACCTTCTGATTATCATAATAAGATTCTCTTAAAAATAGTAATCAAAGTGCAACACGTGTAGAGTTTAATAACAACTCCCTAAAGGCACCTTTATTCCAAGTCCAGACAAAAGGAAACAGCTGCCACTTGCTGTTGACAAGATGTTGTCTGAGTTACAGAATATTTAGTATGGAATAGATGCTGCATACCAGAAATGCTTTTCTGGTGCTTTCCTTGTATGCTCAGCTTCCCAGTGTGTAGGTTTGTGGAGGGGAACAGCTACAGTGGCATGATCTTTACCCAACTTTGCCTGAATAATGGCATAGGGTCTGTCCCACTGCACCAGAAGGTATTTTGGTGCTGCCCAAATGCAGTCTTCAGGGTCAGGCACACAACAGAGAGTCCCAATTAGGCCAGTGTTGATTTGAATGGACAAAACTCTTTCTGCCACAACTAATTGTGTAGTGCTTAAAATTAGCAGTATTGTTTTTCTTTTCCTCAAAAAATCAATTTCTTGCATCATTTTGAGAAAAAGACGAGTGCTAGATCTTCTTTTAATGCAACTGGATATCAGAACCCATGCCACACTTAAGAATCACACGGCTACCTTGACTACTAGGTTTAGTGGCCTCACTGTTTAAGCCCACAGTAGCTAATAATCTCTTCTTTAATCCTGTCTTGGATTTATTTGGGAAGAGATAGCATATTTCCATATAGATAGAAAGCTTCTGGAATTAAATTAAGCAGTTAAATAAACAGCTGAATTTGTTAAACTTCTTTTGTTTCTCAACACAAACCATACTTAACAACTAATCTGAATGACAATTATTTTCAGCTTAATTAGAAAATCTTAATTAACAATGAAGATTTAACCTTAATATTTTTGGTTTCTGAATCATATATAAAAAAATTAACATTATATGAATAAATAAGACAATCTTTTTAAACCTCAAGGCAGGATTACTGATGCAGGCAGCCTTCGTTATTAAACACATTCTAAATTAAACGCCTCTATGAATTTTATACTGAAATATATTGTGATAGTTTTGCATGCCAAATGTGACATTTTGTATTTTAGATTCATCTTCTGTAGTAACTTTGGAAATGTCATACAAACAAAGATTTTGTCATTTACCAATGGAATTACTATGCATGGCCGGTTAGCCATCTCTTTTCTGGCTCTTCTGGTTGTTTCAAGTCAGCAAGCCATAAAAAATCTTTATCTCTCTGAAACACAGCAATTTGGAAGATAATCGAATAGTGACTGGGGGGCAGAAACGCCAGTCTGAGGAATTATACCACAATCTCTCTTGCATTTACAACCTTCCTCAAAGCGAGTGTCAGTCGAGTAAGAAAAGGAGATAGAAGATTCATCATATTTCAAGCCTGTCTCATTTGCATGGTGGCATAGCTGTCTCATCTCCTGCTGAAAGACTCTGCTTGGCCAGCGCTGACAAACTGTTTTGAAGAACTCTTGCCATGCCCAAATGATTCATCATTAATAGCTTTAGACATTCTCTTTAAGCATATGGTTACTTTTGCTGGAAAGCATATTTTGAAACCTGTTAAATTCTATCCTCTTAAACTATGAAAAGAGAAAAAAAAATAACAAAACAAAACAAAAAAAAGGGCAATTGATCTCATGATTTAGAAGTTCATATCAGGGAAGAGAGCACTCGTGGTGAATTTCACCTTCTTACAAGGTCCTGCTGTTCCATTTAATCCAGTATTCACATCTGCAAGGTTACCAAAGCTGGCTACCTTTTCTTCTTCCAGTCCACTCTCCTCTGTTTTCAGTAGCTGACTTCCCACCCTGCAGAGGTTAGGAATGGGAAGAAGAATGGAAAATAAATGAACTACAGTGCATATACAGAAAGCACTCGCTGTTGGAAATACACAGATTCATGTTTTCCTTGAACATATCATAAGACTTGCAGGGCACCCAGGAGAAACAAGAGTGTGCCAAAGAAGAGAAATAGCTACACTTCAAAATGCAGCATTAAAAAAAACCACAAGACCAGTATTTTTCAGTCTGTGCCACAGGTTGACATAAGGAACCCCAGCTTTCACTGCCTGTCTGTAATCAGCTCTGTCTGGCATTGGGGCTTAGGATCTAGATTAAGAATATTTCAGTAGGAAGCCATTGCCTCTGTCACTTTGAGAAATGACTGACAGCTCCAATAAATTTTGACAGGTTTTTGGAAAACAATGATTCTTTGGGGCCTAGGTTGCTCTAAGCCACTAAAAAAATTAATTCTGATTTTAAAAATCTTACTTTTTGTTGTTTTTCCCAAAAAAAATTCTTTTAATTTCATATGTAAATCTGACACGTAAATCTTACTTAATTTATAAATCTTCAGAATATATATAGGAGAAGAGCTATATATATAAATTATATACATGCACATACACACATTTTCAGGTGTATGTGAACCAGAGAACCTTCCTTGTTATTCAAAAGCTAACTTTTTTTGTATTTAAGTGATTTGGGGGGTAATTACATCAACTCTAAGTTGTTGGGGTTTTGTTTTTGATGAAAGGTCTCTATGAAATACAGAATACCAGCAAATAGTGCAAGAATAGCCCAACACTGGACAACCCAATGCTGCCCTTCTGCACAGGGTACACAAAAGGCACAGTACCCTATGGAGAAAACTTCATTCCTAGAACACAGCAGGAGCAAATACAAAACTAAGTCTTTTACAATGAGCACTATAAAGCTGCATGCTTTGGCAATCCCATCCCATCTTTCAACAGACACAGAACCATGAGAAATTCCTCTGTTCCTAAGTGCCATCAGCATCTAAATATTATCAACCCTAAGTAAAAACATCTGTAGATGCTCTGCTGGCTTCGAAACACATCAGCCCTTGCTTCCACAATGGGCTTTAGAAGGATCAGTCACAGACAAAAACATGTTGGATTTCAGAAGGTGGAGTTTCTATTCAGACCTCGCCTATTTCTTCTTTTGAATATGTACACATTTGCACCAGTAAAATTACCACTGCCTCATTGCAAAACTGTTTTCCAGATTCCTCTTCAGTAGAACTATATCACATAAATTCCTGAGCAATAACTGAATCAGTTGGAAGGTCTGTGTGGATGCTAATGGAAATGAAGTACATGGAAATTTTGCCCAAGCCAGGACTGATGAGAAATAAGGACAAAGATTCAAGTGCTAAGAAGTGAACACATGAAGAACAGGGTCAACGGTTTTATCCCTGAGTTTCAATCACATCAACTCGGGTCCAGCTGTCCTAAACAGAAGGATAACAAAAGATGATTCTTGAATGGCTCTAACTAATTCATAGATCCAAAACATCTGAGAAGTTAAAGCATTCTTCTCAAGGAGATAAGTTGTTTGGAACTTTGTACTTACTTAGCTTCTCATGATGGAAATTATTTCACTTAATTTGGTTAGAGTTGCATTGACACGGGGGTTCATTAGGATGCCCATTTGCTTGCAATTCAATTTAAAATTAAATACACTTTGTTGTTGATTTTATTACTTTTAAACTACTGTATCTATTGCCTTTATTAGCTGCTAATACACAATTTTGAAGGTAAACAGTTTTCATTACTGAACATCAGACATTTAAATAACCACATTTGATCTCTTTCCTAGCTGCACAATTTTTCTCCTTTCACTGGGTACTAGATAGAAGACAATAATTTATTCAGTGAAGTTAGGCCTGTTTTGTGCTCAGCAGAATGCTCATCAGCTGTCACAGCAGAACATGGCTTCCTTTGCTCTGTTCATGAGGGCTATTTATTTTGTCTGTTCATTTCTTTACAGGTGATTTGATGCATGTATTTATCTGAAGGTCCTTGATCACAAAAACTTTGCCCCAGTACATATTTCCTTCACTCTCTAAGATTAATTCAGAGGCAAGGATGAAGGATGCTGGGAGAAGTCATTTGGTCACCTTTTGAAGTGCACTGTGTATAGCACTTAAAAACTACAGTCCAAGCTGGGTGTCTGAAAACAGAGGTAATCCAAAACAGAGACCTCTTTCAAATGCAAAGGCTTAATTTTTCTAGGTCTGAGGTCCCTTGTTTGGGAGAAGTTCCATTCATTAATATCCGTAAAGAACTGAAAGATTTTTAGAAGGAAAGTACACTGGATGGAATTACAAAGTAGCCCATATCTGACATACCTTTGAAAGAATTCATGAATCCTGGCTCTCCACTTTTGTTTCTTGTGGTGAGAAGCTCCCCTGTGCTTTGAGTCCCACATGCCAAGAAGAAAAAAAAAAAAAAAAAAAGAATTCATTTTCAAATATACAGAAATAACATGTGTAATTTTCTAAAGGTTTGCCTTAGGTCTTCTGGTTGAAGCTTTGCAGAAGCAATGAGGAACTTTAGCCACTATTACTTTATTATATTTTTTCCCATAACTTTTTTTTTTGGTGTTTTCCCATGTTTACTGCATTATTTCCAAGAGAAAATGAGCTTTCATCTTGTTTTAAAAGTTTTTTTTTTTTGTACAATGTATATTGTACATGGTAGTGTCCTAGAGTCCTCATTATTACAAGACCTAATCACACAGTCATATGTAAGCATATGTACATTTATGTGATGTGCAAGTGTGTTTGCACACACACAACAAAACAGCACACAAAGCAGCTAGGCATAGACCAGAGAACTCACATTTTAAAGTCTTGCTCTAAATCTGCTCCAAACCATGATGTCTTTCTTGTCTCACCACAAATGGTTTTAAATGTTTGGTGAGAAGGACTGGAATTTTTGGAGGTTACAGTGTGTGGGAGGCTAACTCACACGAGCAGCCCTCTCCCCCAACAATTCTGCAGCTCTCCAGCATGAAGCTGGAGGGCTTGAAGTTATTTTTCTCTTGCATAGCAAGCTGGAAAAGTCTTTCCATCTAGAAGCTAGCATCAGCATCTATTAGGCTGTGTTCTCTGTGCAAAAACTCATAATAATAACTGCTGAGGGCTGTACACTCATGAAAACAAAATTCTTCCCCCTGACCTGCACTGCTCAGAGATCTTGCTGAACATTCAAGGACATTTCACATGTCTGCATCTTCTACTGGTGACCAACATAAAATGTGTACACAACACTACCAATACAGAAGAAGGCATCCTACTGTGTATCCTACACTGTCATCTAAACAGTGTGAAACTACACTCCACTTCTACTCTCATCAAGCCTCAAAGGCAAAAATTCATTTTGGCAGGGAGACAATGGTCAATGGAGAAAACTTTCCCATCAGGGCTCCATATCTGGCTGTTAAAGTCTCTCCTTTCTTCCAAATCTCTTAATTTTTGACAAATTTCTAGCTGTTTTCAAGGAAGCTTGTTGAAGGCAAAGCATCCAACATCCTACTTTCCAAAATGAAAATTGTCAGAGTGTAGAAACAGACAAAAACAACAAAAGCATGTGCATGTAGCCTTTAATGTAACTTTTTTAACCCTGTAAAATTAAAGCAGAGATAACATGGTTGCCTTAAAGGTGTGATTTGTTGGCACTCCCAGCAGCTATCCTCAGATGGACGCAATAAATCCTCCAGGTCAAGCATCGCACATAAGCGATTACAAAGGTGGCATGACTAAACTAGCTCAAAAGGAGACCTTCCAGTTTTCCATGTCACTACTAAGTCATGGGCAATGCTTCCTTCACCACTGCCCCTCCACTGGTGACAGCCAAGCCCTCCTGCTCCTGGACAGCTCTAGGTTGTAGTTTACCAGGAATCTCTCGAGCAGAACGTGTTTCTCTCCCATCCCTACTGGCAGTGATTTTCTCTCTCCAGGCTGGTAAATCACCACCCACACCACTTCCCCAGGAAGGGCTGGGAGCTGGCCATGCTCTGGGCTCTGCTCAGCAGAGCTGGTAGCTGCCTGCCTAGGGCTGTCAGAGCCACCCTGTGACACTGCCCGCAGCCCAGCGGGCTGCAGACACCAGGGAACGTGTCAAGAGGTTTCAAGTTGTGGGCAGAGGCAGTCAAAGCTAAAGCTCACAAAATCAGAACAGTGTTTGGTTCAAATCTTTTCTCCTGGACACAGCTCTTGGTTATGTCTGTGAAAGCTATTTTTGAGGTGAGCACTTAGATTAAGAAATAAGATGAAATAGTAAACTCACTTCATAGTAGCCAAAACATTGTAACAACATTCAGATATTACCACTCAAGGTTTACACTGAGCCAGCAGTAAAGAACTTTTCTTTAAAAAAAAATAATTTTATTACCAGACTCCCACAGCTGCCCAATCTCCTTGTTTATCTTCCTAATCTTAATGAAATAATGAATATTCAAAAGAAAATATGAATCAGGCTTCTCTGTATGAACTGCACTGTTTTCTATCTCTGCCTCTGAAGTGGCAATGGGAATATGATTTAAAACTATTTCTTCTGGATCCTAGTAAAATATTTGTCACAGTGTGTCATGATAATTTTTAAAAAGCTCTATCATCTACCTAATAAATTTGTTAAGTTTATTCAAATCTTATTGAACAGGAAAAGTGCAATGAGTCATGGTTAATATTTCTTTACCTATACTAAGAAAAAAAAAATATATCAAAAATTCAGCGCTTAAGGTCCTATTCAGAAAATCTCTATGAGTCTGTAATACATCTTCCACATGATTAAAAAAACAGGAAACTTGCTTTAAAATGAATTATTCACCACCTTGAATAAATTTCCATCTTTCCTATTTGCAAAACCCCAAAGTCAGTTATGTAAATTTTAACCTACACTAATTACCTCAGGGGTGTGCAAACTAAAGGAAAGTAGATGCAGTAGAAAGAAAAAAAAATCCCAGACATTTCCATCACCAGGAAGCAATTTAATAGAGGAAAAAAATGTGTACGTTTTCAAAAACAGAACAGCCCACATATATATACTTTTTTTTAATGTGGAATAGTCATTTCTGCAATATCCCTTGAATCAGAGCTTAACTGGAATAAAGCAAGTGCTTTTTCTCAATGGCATGTACCATGGCACATAGCAAGGCTCTTGTTTCTCATCACGACCCCAGCATTGTCTAGACTGTGACAGCGACCCATTGTTGACAACGGGCGTTCCCAACCAGAAGGCATGAAATGTGGTTTAGCTTCAAGGCTGTATAGACATTACTGTGGGCCCCAGCAGAAAATGAGTGGCTAAAATCTGCCAACTGCTGGTCTGGGAGGTGCTGGGAAAAGCAGGGAGTTGTGTGGGGGCAGAAGGGCTCGATCACGGCACCACTTTGTACTACTCCCCATCCTGACACCAGGATCTGCTGTAGCTGTAAGCCAGCTCCTTCATACATCCTTCTTGGTTTCTCCATCAGCTGTCTTGAGGTCTAATTACACAAGTGGCCCATCTACTGATTTCACAGCCTGTCCTCAAGACCAGGGCTTGAAAAGGTCTTTCAGTCTGGGCTCAGCCTAGGCACACACAATGGTGCACACTGTTTCTACAAAGACAAAACCTGACTCAATGCTACTAATCTGTGCTCACTGGTTATTTTCAGCATGAAACTACTTCAAAAATTGCAGGACCTGGTTGTATAGAACTTTCCAAAAAACTTTAAAAATTAAATAAAACCTCACCCGAACATATCCTTTCCTCTTGAAAACAAGCCTACAAAATTCAGCGAAGTTTTGAAGCAAAATCAACTTGGATTTTATTGTTCATCAAAAATGGACCATTTAGGGAAGACATGTACACACACACCCCTTTTTGGTCAGTCCTAGCAGTGGTATCACAGACTTCTGCTGAGGAGCTCTCCCCATTGCAATTTAAAACAGACAAGCAGTGGCCTGGGTGAAATCATATCCCATGCTGTGCAGGTCCACCTTCCTGCACATCTTCCTCACCAGGTCAGGGTGCAGCAGAGGCAGCATGGAGACATAACCTCTGGGGTCTCCCACTGCCCACAGCAATCCCACATGCAGAGCCTGTGCTTCCCATTCATTCCACTCCTTGAAACATCACATTGGTACATCACAGTGCAGGTAGTGATGTCTTTTTTTAGGTTTAAAAGATTTCCAAAAATTATTTTACTTACAGTTTCCATCTCTGCATCCTAAAATGTTTTTCAGTGATGGAAATCCTGCCCACACTATTTTTATGGATGGGAGAAGGGAGAGCTCACCAGGCAAAATGTCAGCAGGACTAGGAACAAAACCCAGATTTCTGGTCCCACTGGTGTAACCTAGTTCTCCTCCCTTACAGTCTGGCTGCTGTGTGGAGATTCATTCCCAGTGACTTCAATATCTAATGCACTGTACACCACAAAACAAGTCAAAAAAATGAAAAAACATTTGAGATGAAAAAGTATTACAAGAAAAGTGAAAAGTTAACATTCTTTCCAGGCAAATTGAAATTCTGAGAGGCTTATCTGCTCCATGTTAATTGTAGAGAGGTAAGGGAGGCATGGAGAGGTAAGTTAAAGTAGTGCCCTTCATTGGAAGCAAAGACTAAAGAAGCTGGATAAGACCTGCTCTGAAAATTGCACTACCTGTTGGAATTTGTGTGACCTTGTCAAGGAGATGGCCACAAACCAGAAAGTAAAGTTGTGTCAAACCCTGGACACGTGGAAGTATTATTGATGGTGCACTCTGACAAAAAATGCACCACAAACTCCTAGACTTTTTCAAAGAGAAAGAGAAAATGCAACAAAGAAAATCTTCCCTGACTTTCCTTTCTGATAGAAAATTAATATATTGTTCACAGGAATCAAATTAAAAACTTAGAGTGTTTTACAACAGAACTCAAACTCTCTTTTAAAACTGATACTGAAGAACACAAAGTGAGATTTACTTTAGTCATGCTACAGCCTTATTACACAGAATGATACAGATACATTTAGTGACAACATTATAGACTGATTATTTTGATAAATCTGCAAGCACTGCATTATCTCTAAAAGCAATGCATGTGGCG
>JAPFBE010000513.1:0-44586 GCA_034336665.1 Luscinia megarhynchos
GGTGGTATTACGTGCATTGCTCTGTGTGCCGCTGACGTCAGCTCCACCCGTAAGTGGGCCGCAGAACTGTTTGCATCTCGGCTCTGGGTGTGCCGCCAAGGCCGGCCTAAGCGCGGTATGCAGAAGGGCCTGCGATTGCCTCTGGGTGCTCTGCCACGGGCCGGCCCACCCGCGGGTGGGCGGCAGAAGTGGTTTGCGGTGCCTTCTGGGTGTGCCGCCACGCCGGCCCACCCGTGGGTGGGCGCGGCAGAACTGTTTATGCGGTGGCTCTGCGTGTAGCCACGGCCGCCCATCGGTGGTGTATGCGGTATAAGGGCCCGCGGTTGCCTTCTGGTGTGCCGCCACGTCGGCCTACCCGTAAGTGGTACGGCAGAACTGGTTTGCGCAGTGTCTCTGGGTGTGCTCGCCACGCCGGCCCAACCGCAGGTACGCTCAGAAGGGTTTGCGTGCGTGCCCTCTGGGCGTGTCACACGCCAGCCCAACTGCGGGTAGTAGCGAAAAGTGCTCCGCGGGTTGCCCTCTGGTGTGCTCGCCACGCCGCCCACCCGCGGGTTGCGCGGCAGAAGGGTTTATGCTTGCCTCTGGTAGTGAGGCCACGGCCGGCCTACCCGCTGGTGGGCATGCAGGAGGGCCCGCAATTGCCTCTGAATGTGCCGCCACGGCCGCCCACCCGCAGGTGGGCGTGCAGAAGGGCCTGCAATTGCCTCTGGTGTGCTCCCCGACGGGCCGGCCCACCCGCTGGTGGGTGTGCAGAAGGGCCTGCGCTTGCCTATGGGTGTGCCGCCACGGCCGGCCTACCCGCGGGTGGGCGGCAGAAGGCTCTGCGGTTGCCTCTGCGTGCCGCCGACGTCGGCCCACCCGTGGGTGGGCGTAGAAGGCCCGCGGTTGCCCCTGGTGAGCCGCCATCGCTCACCCACCCGGTGGGTGGGCGGCAGAAGGGCCCGCGGTTGTCTCTGGGTTTACTGCACGTCGGCCCACCCGTGGGTGGGCTGCAGAACTGTTTATGCTTTGCCTCTGGATGTGCCGCCACGCCGCCCACCCGTGGGTAGTCGTGGAAAAAGGGCCTGCGGTTACTCTGTGGTGTGTCGCCACGGCCGCCTACCCGCGGGTGGGCGAAGAACTGTTTATGCGGTGGTTCTGGGTGCTGCCACGGCCGCCCACCCGCTGGTGGGTGTACAGAAGGCTCCCGCGGTTGCCTCTGGGTGTGCAGTTGAGGCCGCCCACCCGTGGGTGGGCGTGCAGAAGGGCCTGCGCTATCAGCTGGGTGTGCTGCCACGCCAGCCCACCCTGCGGGTGGGCGGCAGAAGGGCCTGCAATGTCTTTTGGGCTGACGCAACGGACCAGCTTACCCGCGGGTGGGCGGCAGAAGGGTTTGCCTTTGCCTCTGAGTGTGCCGCCACGGCCGGGCTCACCCGTGGGTTGGCGGCAGAAGGGTCTGGCGGTTGCCTCTGGGTGTGTCAAGCACGCCAACCCACCCGCGGGTGGGCGCGGTAGAAGGCCCCGCGGTTGCCTCTGGGTGTGTTGCCACGGCTAGCCATCAGTGGGTGGGCGTGCAGAAGGGCCTGCGATTGCTCTGGGTGTGTCAAAGACGGCCAACCCACCCGCGGGTGGGCGGCAGAAGGGCTCGCGTTGTCTTCTGGGTGTGCCGCCACGGCCGGCAGACCAGTGGGTGGGCGTGCAGAACTGTTTGGCGGTGGCTCTGGTGTGCCGCCACGGCCGGGTTTACCCGCAGTGGGCGGCAGAAGGGTTTATGCGGTGCCTCTGGGTGTGTAGCCACGGCCGGCCTACCAGTGGGTGGGCGGCAGAACTGTTTGCAGTGGTTTCGTGTGCCGCCACGGGCCGCCCACCCGCTGGTGGGTGTGCAGAAGGCTCTGGCGCTTGCCTCTGGGTGTGCTGCCACGCCAGGCCATCAGTGGGTGGGCTGCAGAAGGCCCCGCGGTTGCCTCTGTGTGCCGCCACGGCCAACTCCACCCGTGGGTGGGCTGCAGAAGGGACCTGGCGGTCGCCTCTGGTGTGCCGCCATCGCCTACCCACCCGCGGGTGGGCGTGCAGAAGGCCCATGGGTTGCCTCTGGTTTAGGGTAACGGCCACCCACCTGTGGGTGGGCGGCAGAACTATTTGGCGCAGGTCTCTGGGTGCCGCTGACGACCGCCCACCCGCGGGTGGGCGGCAGAACTGTTTGCGCAGTGCCTCTGGATGTGCCGCCACGGGCCGGCCCACCCGTGGGTAGGCGTGAAAAGGGCCCGCGGTTGCCTGTGGGTGTCGCCACGGCCGGCCTACCCGCGGGTGGGCTGCAGAAGGGCCTGCGTTGTTTCTGCGTGCCGCCACGGCCGGCCCACCCGTGGGTGGGCGTGCAGAAGGGTTTATGGTGCCTCTGCGTGTCAAGACGGCCGGCCCACCCGCGGGTGGGCGTGCATAACTGTTTGCGCGGTGGCTCTGGGTGAGTAACCACGGCCGGCCTACCCGCGGGTTGGCTGCAGAAAGCCTGCAATTGCCTCTGGTGTGCCGCCACGGCCTTCCCACCCGTGGGTTGGCCTGCAGAAGGTTTTGCAGTTGTCCCCGTGTGTGCCGCTGACGGCCGCCCAATCCGGCCGGTGGGATGGCAGAACTGTTTGCATTCGCTTCTGGGTGTGCCGCCAAGGTCGCCTAAGCTGCGGTGGGCGCGGCAGAAGGGCCCGCGATTGCCTCTTGGGTGTGCCGCCACGGCCGGCCCACCCGCGGGTGGGCGTGCAGAAGGGTTTATGCGGTGCCTCTGCGTGCCGCCACGGCCGGCCTACCCTGCGGGTGGGCGCAGAACTGTTTGCGCGGTGGCTCTGGGTGTAGCCACGGCCGCCCATCGGGTGGGTGTATGCATAAGGGCCTGCGTTGCCTCTGGGTGTGCCGCCACGGCCGGCCCACCCGTGGGTGGGCTGCAGAACTGTTTGCGCAGGTTCTGGGTGTGCCGCCACGGCCGCCCAACCGTGGGTGGGCTGCCTCAGAAGGGTTTGCGGTGCCTCTGGGTGCCGCCACGCCAGCCCACCCGCGGGTAGGCGATGGAAAGTGCCCGCGGTTGCCTCTGGGTGTGCCGCCACGGCCGCCCACCCGCGGGGTTGGCTGCGGCAGAAGGGTTTGCGTTTGCCTCTGGTAGTGACGCCACGCCGGCCTTACCCGTTGGTGGGCATGCAGGAGGGCCTGCAATTGCCTCTGAATGTGTCACACGGCCGCCCACCCGCGGGTGGGCGGCAGAAGGGCCTGCAATTGCTCTGGGTGTGCCCTCACGGCCGCCCACCCGCGGCGTATGCAGCAGAAGGGCCTGCGCTTGCCTATGGGTGTGCCGCCACGGCCGCCTACCCGCGGGTGGGCGGCAGAAGGGCTCTGCGGTTGCCTCTGGGTGTGCCGCTGACGGGCCGCCCACCCGTGGGTGGGCGTAGAAGGCTCCGGCGGTTGCCCCCTGGGTGTGCCGCCATCGCCTACCCACCCGTGGGTGGGCGTAGTAGAAGGGCCTGCGGTTGCCTCTGGGTTTACGCGCGACGGCCGCCCACCCGCGGGTGGGCGGCAGAACTGTTTGCGCAGTGCCTCTGGATGTGCCGCCACGGCCGCCCACCCGCGGGTAGTCGTGGAAAAAGGGCCCGCGGTTACCTGTGGGTGCCGCCACGGCCGGCCTACCCGCGGGTGGGCGTGGAAGAACTGTTTATGCGGTGGTTTGGGTGTGCGGCCACGGGCCGCCCAATCTGCTGGTGGGTGTACAGAAGGCCCCGCGGTTGCCTCTGGGTGCAGTTGACGTCGCCCACCCGTGGGTGGGCTGCAGAAGGGCTCCGCGCTTACCGCTGGGTGTGTCGCTGACGCCAGCCCACCCGCGGGTGGGCGTGCAGAAGGCCTGCAATGTCTTTGGGTTGACGCGAACGACCAGCTTACCCGCGGGTGGGCGGCAGAAGGGTTTGCCTTTGCCCTCTGAGTGTGCCGCCACGGCCGGCCTACCCGCGGGGTTGGCGCGGCAGAAGGGTCTGCGGTTGCTCTGGTGTGCCGCTATCGCCAACCCACCCGCGGGTGGGCGGCAGAAGGCCCGCGGTTGCCTCTGGGTGTGTTGCCACGGCCAGGCCATCAGTGGGTGGGCGGCAGAAGGGCCCGCGATTGCTCTGGGTGTGTCACACGCCAACCCACCCGTGGGTGGGCGGCAGAAGGCCTGCGGTTGCTCTCTGGTGTGCCGCCACGGCCGCCCACCCGCTCGGTGGGCTGCAGAATGGTTTGCGGTTGCCTCTGGTGTGTCGAAGACGTCGGGCCCACCCGTGGGTGGGCGTGCAGAAGGGCCTGCAATTGCCTTTGGGTAAAGCCGCTGACAGCCAGCCCACCCGCGGGTGGGCGGCAGAAGGGCCTGCGTTACCTCTGGGTTTGCCGCTGATGCGTCGCCCACCCGCGGGTGGGCGTGCAGAAGGGCCTGCGGTTGCCTCTGGGTTTACGCAACGGCTCGGACCTCCCTGTGGGTGGGCTGCAGAACTATTTGCTTGTGTCTCTGGGTAAAGCGGCTTACCGCCGGCCCACCCGCAGTGGGCTGCAGAACTGTTTGCGCGGTGGCTCTGAGAGTGCTGCTACGGCCGGCCCACCCGTGGGTGGGCTGCAGAAAAGCCTGCGGTTGCTCTCTGGGTGTGCCGCCACGTCGGCCCACCCGTGGGTGGGCGGCAGAAGGGTTTGCGGTTGCATCTGCGTGCCGCTGACGTCGGCCCACCCGCGGGTGGGCGGTAGAAGGGCCTGCAATTGCTCTTAGGGTGTGCTTCGCCACGGCCGGCCCACCCGCGGGCTGGGCGCGGCAGAAGGGCCCGCGGTGACCTCTGGGTTTACGCGACCCGCCGCCCACCCGTGGGTGGGCTGCAGAACTATTTGGCGCAGTGTCTCTGGTGTGCGGCCACCGCCGGTCCACCCGCGGGTGGGCGGCAGAACTGTTTATGCGGTGCCTCTGGATGTGCCGCCATCGCCGGCCCACCCTGCGGGTAGGCCGGAGAAAGGGCTTGCGCTTGCCCGTGGGTGTACCGCCACGGCCGCCCACCCGTGGGTTGGCGGCAGAAGGGTTTGGCGGTTGCCTCTGGGCAGTGACGCCACGGCCGCCTACCCGCGGGTGGGCTGCAAGAGGGCCTGCAATTGCCTATGCGGTGTCGCTGACGGGCCGGCCCACCCGCGGGTGGGCGGCAGAAGGGCCTGTAATTGCCTCTGCGTATCACACGGCCGCCCACCCTGCGGAGTGGGCGCAGAAGGGCCCGCGCTTGTCTCTGAATGTGCCACTACGGCCGCCCACCCCGGAGGTAGGCTGCAGAAGGCCCGCGGTTGCCTCTGGGTGTGCAGTCACGGCCGGCCTAACGGGTGGGTGGGCTGCAGAAGGGCCCGCGGTTGCCTTCTGCGTGCCGCCACGGCCGCCCACCCGCGGGTGGGCGGCTGAAGGGTTTATGCGGTGCCTCTGCGTGCCGCCGACGGCCGCCCACCCTGCGGGTGGGCTGCAGAACTGTTTGCGCGGTGCCTCTGGGTGAGTAGGCCACCGGCCGCCCACCCGTGGGTTGGGCGGCAGAAGGGTTTGGCGGTTGCCTCTGGTAGTGGACGCCACGGCCGGCCTACCCGTGGGTGGGCTGCAGGAGGGCCTGAATTGCCTCTGGGTGTGTCAAGACGTCGCCCAATCTGCGGGTGGGCGGCAGAAGGCCTGCAATTGCCTCTGGGTGTGTCACACGCCAACCCACCCGCGGGTGGGCGCGGCAGAAAAGCCCGCGCTTGCCTCTGGGTGTAGCCACGGCCTTCCCAACCGGGGTGGCGGTAGAAGGGCCCGCGGTTGCCTTCTGGGTGTGCCGCCACGGCCGGCCTACCGGGTTTGGCGGCAGAAGGGTTTGCGGTTGTCCCTGTGTGTGCCGCTGACGTGTCGGCCCACCCGCGGTGGGCGGCAGAACTGTTTTATGCTCGCTCTGCGTGCCCCCACGGCCGCCTACCCTGCGGGTGGGCGCGGCAGAAGGGCTCCGCGTTGTTTCTGGGTGTGCCGCCACGGCCGCCCACCCGTGGGTGGGCGGCAGAAGGGTTTATGGTGACTTGGGTAAAGCACCACGCCCACCCACCCGTGGGTGGGCGCGGCAGAACTGTTTATGCGGTGTCTCTGGGTGTGCCGCCACAGCCGGCCCACCCCGTGGGTGGGCGTGGGAGAAGGGCTCCGCGATTGCTCTCTGGGTGTGCCGCCACGGCCGCCCCACCAGTGGGTGGGCGCAGAACTGTTTGCGCAGGTTCTGGGTGTGCCGCCACGGCCGGCCTACCCGTGGGTGGGCTGCAGAAGGGTTTATGCGGTGCCTCTGCGTAGCCACGGCCGGCAGACCAGTGGGTGGGCGGCAGAACTGTTTGCGTAGGGTTCTGGGTGTGCCGCCATGGTCGGCCCAATCCGCTGGTAGGTGTGTAGAAGGGGCCCGCGGTTGCCTCTGGGTGTGTTGCCACCGCCAGGCCATCAGTGGGTGGGCGGTAGAAGGCCTGCGGTTGCCTCTCTGTGTGCCGCCACGCCAACCCACCCGCGGGTGGGCATGCAGAAGGGCTGTGGTTGCCTCTGGGTGTGTCGCCAGACGGCCGCAGCTCCACCCGCGGGTGGGCGCAGAAGGTCCCGCGGTTGCTCTGGGTTTACTGCGACGGCCGGCCCACCCGTGGGTGGGCGGCAGAACCATTTATGCAGGTGTTCTGGGTGCGGTTGACGTCGGCCCAATCTCGCGGGTGGGCGGCAGAACTGTTTTATGCGGTGCCTTCTGGATGCCGCCACGGGCCGGCTCCCACCCGCGGGTAGGCGAAAAAGCCCGCGGTTGCTCGTCGGTGTACGCCACGGCCTACCCACCCGTGGGTGGGCTGCAGAAGGCCCGCGGTTGCCTCTGTGTGTGCCGAAGACGTGGCCAACCCACCCGCGGGTGGGCTGCGGCAGAAGGGCGCTTATTGCCTCTGCGTGTCGCCGACGTCAGCTCCACCCGCGGGTGGGCTGCGGTAGAAGGGACTGGGCGGTTGCCCCTGCGTGCCGCCACCACCCACCCAACCGCGGGTGGGCGGTAGAAGGGCTCCGCGGTTGCCTCTGGGTTTAAAGCGACGGCCGCCCACCTGTGGGTGGGCTGCAGAACCATTTTGATGCGGTGTCTTTGCGTGCGGCTGACGTCCGCCCACCCGTGGGTGGGCTGCAGAAGGGCCTGTAATTGCCTTTAGGTGTGCCGCTGACGGGCCGGCCCACCCGTGGGTGGGCGGCAGAAGGGACCGCGGTTGCCTCTGGGTGTGCCGCTGACGGGCCGCCCACCCTGCGGGTGGGCTGCAGAAGGCCCGCGGTTGCTTCTGGTTTACGCACGGCCGCCCACCTGTGGGTGGGCTGCAGAACTATTTATGCAGGTTCTGGTAGCGGTTACTCGCCGGCCCACCCGCGGGTGGGCTGCAGAACTGTTTGCGGTGCTCTGGATGTGCCGCCACGGCCGGCCCACCCGCGGGTAGGCGTGGAGAAAGGGCTTCGCGCTTGCCTGTGGGTGCCGCCACGGCCGGGCCCACCCGCGGGTTGGCGGCAGAAGGGTTTCATGCTTTGCTCTGGTAGTGACGCCACGGGCCGGCCCACCCGCGGAATGGGCTGCACAAGAGGGCCTGCAATTGCCTATAGGTGTGTCACACGGCCGCCCACCCGTGGGTGGGCGTGCAGAAGGGCCTGCAATTGCCTCTGGGTGTGCCGCTGACGTCGGCCCACCCGTGGGTGGGCGTGGCAGAAGGGCTCCGCGCTTGCCTCTGAATGTGCCGCCACGGCCGCCCACCCGAGGTAGGGCGCAGAAGGCCCGCGGTTGCCTCTGGGTGTGCAGTCACGGCCGCCTAACGGTGGGTGGGCATGCAGAAGGGTTTGGCGGTTGTCCCTGTGTGTGCCGCTGACGTGCTCTGCCCACCCGCGGGTGGGCTGCAGATCTGTTTGCGCTCGCTCTGGGTGTGCCGCCACGGCCGGGCCTACCCGCGGGTGGGCGCGCAGAAGGGCCTCCGCGGTTGCCTCTGGGTGTGCCGCCACGGCCGCCCACCCGCGGGTGGGCGGCAGAAGGGTTTATGCGGTGCTCTGGGTGTGCCGCTGCGTCGGCCCACCCGTGGGTGGGCGGCAGAACTGTTTGGCGCGGTGGCTCTGCGTGTAGCCACGGGCTGGCCTACCCGCGGGTGGGCTGCAGAAGGGCCTCCGCGGTTGCCTCTGGTGTGCCGCCACGGCCGGCCCACCCGTGGGTGGGCTGCAGAAGGGTTTATGCGGTAGCGCTCTGCGTGCCGCGACGGCCGCCCACCCGTGGGTGGGCTGCAGAACTGTTTGGCGGTGCCCTCAGGGTGAGTAGCCACGGCCGGGCCTACCCGCGGGTTGGCGGCAGAAGGGTTTGCGGTTGCCTCTGGTAGTGAAGCCACGCCGGCCTACCCGCGGGTGGGCGGCAGGAGGGCCTGAATTGCCTCTGGGTGTGCCGCCACGGCCGCCCACCCGTGGGTGGGCATGCAGAAGGGCCTGCAATTGCCTCTGGGTGTGTCACGACGTCGACTCCACCCGCGGGTGGGCTGCAGAAAAGCCCGCGCTTGCTCTTCTGGGTGTGCCGCCACGGCCGCCCACCGGAGGGTGGGCGGCAGAAGGGTTTGGCGGTTGTCCCTGTGTGCCGCCATGGCCGCCCACCCGCGGGTGGGCGCAGCAGAACTGTTTTGCGCTCGGGCTCTGGGTGTGCCGCCACGGCCGCCCACCCGCGGGTGGGCGGCAGAATTGTTTGTGCTCGCTCTGCGTGCCGCCACGGCCGCCCACCCGTGGGTGGGCGGCAGAAGGTTTTGCGCGGTGCCTCTGCGTGCCGCCACGGCCGGCCTACCCGCGGGTGGGCGGAAGAACTGTTTGCGTAGGTCTCTGCGTGCCGCTGACAGTCGCCCACCCGTGGGTGGGCGCGGCAGAAGGGCCTGCGATTGCCTTCTGGGTTTCACGCAACGGCCGGGCAGACCAGTGGGTGGGCGGCAGAACTGTTTGGCGGTGTTCTGGTTGTGCCGCCACGGCCGCCCACCCGTGGGTGGCCGGCAGAAGGGTTTGGCGCGGTGCCTCTGCGTGTAGCCACGCCGGCAGACCAGTGGGTGGGCGGCAGAACTGTTTCATGCAGGGTTCTGGGTGCCGCCACGGCCGCCCAATTTGTTGGTGGGTGTGCAGAAGGCCCGCGGTTGCCTCTGGGTGTGTTGCCACCGCCAGGCCATCAGTGGGTGGGCTGCAGAAGGCCTGGCGGTTGCCTCTGTGTGTGCCGCCAGACGCCAACCCACCCGTGGGTGGGCGGCAGAAGGGCGCGGTGGTTGCCTCTGGGTGTGCCGCCGACGTCGGCCCACCCGCAGGGTGGGCGTAGAAGGCCCGCGTTGCCTCTGGGTTTACGCGAACGGCCGCCCACATGTGGGTGGGCGTGCAGAACTATTTCGTGCAGGTTTCTGCGTGCGGCCGACGGGCCGGCCCAACCCCGCGGGTGGGCTGCAGAACTGTTTGCGCGGTGCCTCTGGATGTGCCGCTGACGTCGGCCCACCCGTGGGTGGGCGCAGAAGGGCCCGCGGTTTCCTCTGGGTGTGCCGCCACGGCCGGCCTACCCGCGGGTGGGCTGCATGGAAGGGTTTATGCGGTGCCTCTGCGTGCCGAAAGACGGGCGCTCCACCCGCGGGTGGGCTGCAGAACTGTTTATGCGGTGGCTCTGGGTGAGTAGCCACGGCCGGCCCACCCGCGGGGTTGGCGGCAGAAGGGTTTGGCGGTTGCCTCTGGGTAGTGACGCCACGCTCGCCCACCCGCGGGTGGGCGGCAGGAGGGCCTGAATTGCCTCTGGGTGTGCCGCCGACGTGTCGCACTCCACCCCGTGGGTGGGCGTGGAGAAGTGCCTGCAATTGCCTCTGGGTGTGCCGCCGACGCCGGCTCCACCCGCGGGTGGGCGCGGCAGAAGGGCCTGGCGCTTGTCTCTGGGTGTGCCGCCACGGCCTTCCCACCCAGGGGTGGGCTGCAGAAGGCCCGCGGTTGCCTTCTGGGTGTGCCGCCACGGCCGGCCCATCGGGGGTGGGCGTGCAGAAGGTTTTATGTTGTCCCTGTGTGTGCCGCCACGGCCGCCCACCCGCGGGCGTGGATGGCAGAACTGTTTGCATTCGCTCTGGGTGTGCCACACGGCCGCCTACCCGCGGGTGGGCTGCAGAAGGGCCTGCGCGGTTGCCTCTGGTGTGGCGCCACGGCCGGGCCTACCCGCGGGTGGGCGCAGAAAGGTTTGCGGTTGTTTCTGCGTGCCGCTAACGGCCGCCCACCCATGAATGCGCGCTGCAGAACTGTTTGGCGGTGTCTCTGGGTGTGTAGCCACGGCCGCCCACCCGCGGGTGGGCGCTCATAAGTGGTTTGCGGTTGCTCTCTGGGTGTGCCGCCACGGCCGGCCCACCCGCGGGTGGGCGTGCAGAACTGTTTATGCGTAGGTCTCTGGGTGTGCCGACGGGCCGGCCCACCCTGCAGGGTGGGCGGCAGAAGGGCTCGCGATTGCCTCTGGGTGTGCCGCCACGGCCGCCCACCCGCGGGTGGGCGGCAGAAGGGTTTGGCGGTGTCTTCTGCGTGCCGCCACGGCCGGCAGACCAGTGGGTGGGCTGCAGAACTGTTTGCGTAGGGCTCTGGGTGCCGCCACGGCCGGCCCACCCGTTGGTGTGTGTGGCAGAAGGCCCCGCGTTGCCTCTGGGTGCAGCCACGGGCCGCCCACCCTGCGGGTGGGCGGCAGAAGGGCTTGCGACATCGCTGGTGTGTCACACGGCCGGCCTACCCGCGGGTGGGCTGCAGAAGGGCCTGGCGGTTGCCTCTGGGTGGCGCCACGGCCGCCTACCCGTGGGTGGGCGGCAGAAAGGTTTGCGAAGCCTCTGGTGTGCCACACGGCCGCTCCACCCGCGGGTGCGCTGCAGAACTGTTTATGCAGGTCTCTGGCGTGTAGCCACGGGCCGGCCTACCCGCGGGTGGGCGCTCATAAGGGTTTGCGGTTGCTCTGGGTGTGCCGCCACGGGCCGGCCCACCCGTGGGTGGGCGGCAGAACTGTTTATGCAGTGTCTCTGGGTGTGCCGCCGACGCCGGCCCACCCGCGGGTGGGTGTGCAGAAGGGCCTGCGATTGCCTCTGGGTGTGCCGCCACGGCCGGCCTACCCGCGGGTGGGCTGCAGAAGGGTTTTATGCGGTGCTCTGCGCCGCCACGCGTCGGCAGACCAGTGGGTGGGCTGCAGAACTGTTTGCGTAGGGTTCTGGGTGTGCCGCCACGGCCGCCCACCCGCTGGTGTGTGTGCAGAAGGCCCCGCGGTTGCCTCTGGGTGTGCAGCCACGGCCGGCCTACCCGCGGGTGGGCGGCAGAAGGGCCTGCGACATCAGCTGGGTGTGTCAAGACGGCCAGCCCACCCGCGGTGGGCGGCAGAAGGGCCTGCATTGTCTTTTTGGGCTGACGCAATCCACCAGTTTACCCGTGGGTGGGCGGCAGAAGGGTTTGCCTTTGCCTCTGAGTGTGCCGCCACGGCAGGCCCACCCGTGGGTGGGCGCAGAAGGGCCTGCAATTGCTCTCTGCGTGCCGCCACGCCAACCCACCCCGTGGGTGGGCTGCAGTAGACGGGCCCGCGGTTGCCTCTGGGTCTGTTGCCACGGCCAGGCCATCAGTGGGTGGGCTGCAGAAGGCCCGCGGTTGCCTTTTGGGTGTGCCGCCACGGCCGCCCACCCGCGTGGGTGGGCGGCAGAATGGTTTATGGTTGCCTCTGGGTGTGCCGAAGACGTCGCCCACCCGCGGGTGGGCTGCAGAAGGCCTGCGGTTGCCTCTGGGTTTGAGGTTACGGCCGCCCACCCGCGGGTGGGCTGCAGAAGGCCCGCGGGTTGCCCTCTGGGTTTACGCGAACGGCCGCCCACCCGTGGCTGGGCCGCAGAACTATTTATGCAGTGTCTCTGCGTGCTGCCACCGTCGGCCCACCCGCGGGTTGGGCTGCAGAACTGTTTGCGTAGTGCTCTCTGGTGTGCCGCCACGGCCGCCCAATCTCGTGCGCCGGCAGAACTGTTTATGCAGTGGCTCTGGGTGTGCTGCCACGGCCGCCCACCCGCTGGTGTGTGTGCAGAAGGCCCCGGCGGTTTCTCTGCGTGCAGCCACGCGCGGCCTACCCGCGGGTGGGCGGCAGAAGGGTTTGCGGTGCTCTGCGTGCCACACGCCGGCCCACCCGCGGGTAGGCGTGGAAAAGGTCCCATGCTTTGCCTGTGGGTGTGCCGCCACGTACCGCCCACCCTGCGGGTTGGCGCGGCAGAAGGGCTTGCGGTTGCCTCTTGGTAGTGACGCCACGGCCGCCTACCCGCGGGTGGGCGGCAAGAGGGCCTGCATTGCCTATGGGTGTGCCGCTGACGTGGCCGGGCCCACCCGCGGGTGGGCGCGGCAGAAGGGCCTGCAATTGCCTCTGGGTGTGCCGCCACGGCCTGCACTCCACCCATGGGTGGGCGGCAGAAGGGCCCGCGCTTTGCCTCTGAATGTGTTAAGACGGCCGCCCACCCCGGAGGTGGGCGCGGCAGAAGGGCCTGGGCGGTTGCCTCTGGGTGTGCCGCCACGGGCCGGCCTACCCGTGGGTGGGCGGCAGAACTGTTTATGCGTAGCCTCTGGGTGAGTAGCCACGGCCGCCTACCCGCGGGTTGGCGGCAGAAGGGTTTGGCGGTTGCCTCTGGGTGTGCCGCCACGGCCGACCCACCCTGCGGGTGGGCGTGGCAGAAGGGCCTCGCGCTTGCCTCTGGTAAAGCCGCCACGGCCTTCCCCAACCGTGGGTTGGCCTGCAGAAGGTTTTGCTGTTGTCCCTGTGTGCCGCTGACGGCCGCCCACCCGGCCGGTGGGCTGCAGAACTGTTTGCATTCGCTCTGGTGTGCCGCCACGGCCGGCCTACCCGTGGGTGGGCGGCAGAAGGGCCCGCGATTGCTCGTGGGTGTGCCGCCACGGCCGCCCACCCGCGGGTGGGCGGCAGAAGGGTTTATGCGGTGCCTCTGCGTGCCGCCACGGCCGGCCTACCCGTGGGTGGGCGCGGCAGAACTGTTTCATGCGGTGGCTCTGGGTGTAGCCACGGCCGGCCCGCCCGAGGGTGGGCGTGCATAAGGGCCCGCGCTTTGCCTTCTGGGAGTGCCCCCACGGCCGCCCACCCGGCCGGTGGGCTGCAGAACTGTTTGTGCGGTGTCTCTGCGTGTCAAGACGGCCGCCCACCCTGCGGTGGGCGGCAGGAGGGCCTGGCGATTGCTCTCTGGGTGTGCCGCCACGGCCCGGCCTACCCGGTGGGTGGGCTGCTCAGAAGGGTTTTATGCGGTGTCTTCTGCGTGCCGCCACGGCCGGGCAGACCAGTGGGTGGGCGGCAGAACTGTTTGCGCAGTGGCTCTGGGTGTGTCAGCCACGGCCGCCCACCCGCTGGTGTGTGCAGAAGGCCCCGCGTTGACTCTGGGTGTGCAGCCACGGGCGGGCCTACCCGCGGGTGGGCGCTCAGAAGGGTTTGCGCGGTGTTTCTGGGTGTGCCGCCACGGCCGCCCAATTGTGGGTGGGCGGCAGAAGGGCCTGAGGTTGCCTCTGCGTGACGCCACAGCCTTCCCATTCAGTGGGTGGTCGTGCAGAACGGCCTGCAATTGCCTCTGGTTTTCAAGAACGCCGCCCCCCCACCTGTGGGTGGGCTGCAGAACTATTTGGCGCTTTGTCTCTGGTGTAGCGGCCACCGCCGGCCTACCCGCGGGTGGGCGCGGCAGAACTGTTTATGCAGTGCCTCTGGATGTGCCGCCACGGGCCGGCCCACCCGCGGGTAGGCGGAAAAGTGCCCGCGGTTGCTCTCTGGGTGTCGCCACGGCCGGCCTACCCGCGGGTTGGCGCGGCAGAAGGGTTTATGCTTTGCCTCTGGGTAGTGACGCCCACGGCCGGCCTACTCCGTTGGTGGGCATGCAGGAGGGCCTGCACTGCTCTCTGAATGTGCTTCGACGGCCGCCCACCCGTGGGTGGGCTGCAGAAGGGCCTGCACTGCTCTCTGGGTGTGCCGCCACGGCCGGCCTACCCGTGGGTGGGCGTGCAGAACTGTTTGCGCAGGGTTTCTGGGTGTGCGGCCACGGCCGCCCACCCGCTGGTGGGTGTGCAGAAGGCCCCGCGCTTGCCTCTGCGTGCAGTTGACGGCCGCCCACCCGTGGGTGGGCGGCAGAAGGGCCTGCTTTTTCCGCTGGGTGTGTCAGCGACGGCCAGCCCACCCTGCGGGTGGGCGGCAGAAGGGCCTGCATTGTCTTTTGGGTTGACGCAACCACCAGCTTACCCGGAGGTGGGCGCAGAAGGGTTTGCCTTTGCCTCTGAGTGTGTCAGCCACGCCGCCTCTACCCGTGGGTGGGCGGCAGAAGGGTCTGGCGGTTGCCTCTGGGTGTGTTGCCACGCTAGGCCATCAGTGGGTGGGCGTGCAGAAGGGCTCCGCGATTGCCTTCTTGGTGTGTCACACGCCAACCCACCCGTGGGTGGGCGTGCAGAAGGGCTCCGCGCTTCTCTGGGTGTGCCGCCACGGCCCCGGCCTACCCGCAGGGTGGGCGGCAGAATGGTTTATGCGGTGTCTCTGGTAAAGCGTTGACCGCCGGCCCACCCCGCGGGTGGGCGGCAGAACTGTTTGGCGCGGTGGCTCTGAGTGTGCTGCTGACGGCCGGCCCACCCGTGGGTGGGCGCGGCAGAAAAGCCCGCGGTTGCCTCTGGGTGTGCCGCCACGGCCGCCCACCCGTGGGTGGGCGGCAGAAGGGTTTGGCGGTTGCCTCTGGGTGTGCTCTCCACGGCCGGCCCACCCGCGGGTAGGCGGAGAAAGGGCTTTGGCGCTTGCCTGTGGGTGTGCTGCCACGGCCGGCCCACCCGTGGGTGGGCGTGCAGAAGGGTTTGCGGTTGCCTCTGGGTAGTGACGCCCACGGCCGGCCTACCCGTGGGTGGGCTGCAAGAGGGCCTGCAATTGCCTATGGGTGTGTCACACGGCCGCCCACCAGTGGGTGGGCGGCAGAAGGGCCTGCAATTGCCTCTGGGTGTGCCGACGGCCGGCCCACCCGTGGGTGGGCGCGGCAGAAGGGCCTGGCGCTTGCCTCTGAATGTGCCGCCACGGCCGCCCACCCGGAGGTAGGCGCAGAAGGCCCGCGGTTGCCTCTGGGTGAAGTCACGGCCGGCCCACCCGTGGGTGGGCGGCAGAAGGGTTTGGCGCTTGTCCCTGTGTGTGTCGCCACGGCCGGCCCAATCTGCGGGTGGGCGGCAGAACTGTTTATGCTCGCTCTGTGTGTGCCGCCATGGCCGGCCTACCCGTGGGTGGGCGGCAGAAGGGTTTTATGCGGTTGCCTCTGGGTGTGTCAGCGACGGCCGGCCCACCCGTGGGTGGGCGCGGCAGAAGGGCCTGCAATTGCTCTTAGGGTGTGCCGCTGACGGCCGGCCCACCCGCGGGTGGGCGCGGTAGAAGGGCCCGCGGTTGCCTCTGGGTTTACGGGACGGCCGGCCCACCTGTGGGTGGGCCGGCAGAACCATTTAGCGCAGGTCTCTGGTAGCGTTATCGCCGGCTCCACCCGTGGGTGGGCGGCAGAACTGTTTGCGCGGTGCTCTCTGGATGTGCCGCCACGGGCCGCCCATTCGTGGGTAGGCGCGGAGAAAGGGCTTGGCGCTTGCCTGTGGGTGTGTAGCCACGGCCGGCCTACCCGCGGGTTGGCGGCAGAAGGGTTTGGCGGTTGCCTCTGGATAGTGACGCCACGGCCGGCCTACCTGTGGGTGGGCTGCAAGAGGGCCTGCAATTGCCTATAGGTGTGTCACACGGCCGGCCCACCCTGCGGGTGGGCGGCAGAAGTGCCTGCAATTGCCTCTGGGTGTAGAAGACGGCCGCCCACCCGCGGGTGGGCGGCAAAACGGGCTCGCGCTTTGCCTCTGAATGTGCCGCCACGGCCGCCCACCCGGAGGTAGGCGGCAGAAGGGCCTGGCGCTTGTCCCTGTGTGTGCCGCCACGGCCGCCCACCCGCGGGTGGGCGGCAGAACTGTTTCATGCTCGCTCTGGGTGTGCCGCCATGGCCGGCCTACTAGTGGGTGGGCGTGCAGAAGGGCTCCGCGGTTGCCTCTGGGTTTATCGGACGGCCGGCCCACCTGTGGGTGGGCTGCAGAACTATTTGGCGGTGTCTCTGGTAGCGGTTACCGTCGGCCCACCCGCGGGTGGGCGGCAGAAGGGTTTATGCGGTGCCTCTGGGTGTGCCGCCGACGGGCCGGCTCCACCCGCGGGTGGGCGGCAGAACTGTTTCATGCGGTGCCTCTGGGTGAGTAGCCACGGCCGGCCTACCCGTGGGTTGGGCGGCAGAAGGGTTTTGCGGTTGCCTCTTGGTAGGACGCCACGCCAGCCCACCCGTGGGTGGGCGGCAGGAGGGCCTGAATTGCCTCTGGGTGTGCCGCCACGGCCGGCCCACCCGCGGAGTGGGCGTGCAGAAGGGCCTGCAATTGCCTCTGGGTGTGCCGCCACGGTCGGACCCACCCGTGAGTGGGCTGCGGCAGAAAAGCCTGCGCTTGCCTCTGGGTGTGTGGAAGACGGGCCTTCCCACCCGGGGGTGGGCTGCAGAAGGGCCCGCGGTTGCCTTCTGGGTGTGCCGCCACAGCCGCCCACCGGAGGGTGGGCGGCAGAAGGGTTTGGCGGTTGTCCCTGTGTGTGCCGCTGACGGGCCGCCCACCCGCGGGTGGGCTGCCTCAGAACTGTTTATGCTCGGGCTCTGGGTGTGCCGCCACGGCCGCCCACCCGCGGGTGGGCGCGGCAGAAGGGCCTCGCGGTTGTTTCTGTGTGCCGCCACGGCCGGCCTACCCGCGGGTGGGCGGCAGAAGGGTTTGCGCGGTGCCTCTGCGTGCCGCCACGGCCCCACCCACCCGTGGGTGGGCTGCAGAACTGTTTGTGTGTGTCTCTGCGTGCCGCCGACAGCCGGCCCACCCGCGGGTGGGCGGCAGAAGGTCCTGGCGATTGCCTTCTGGGTGTGCCGCCACGGCCGGGCAGACCAGTGGGTGGGCGGCAGAACTGTTTTATGCGGTGTCTCTGCGTGCCGCCACGGCCGGCCTACCCGTGGGTGGGCTGCAGAAGGGTTTATGCGGTGCCTCTGCGTGTAGCCACGGCCGGCAGACCAGTGGGTGGGCGGCAGAACTGTTTCATGCAGTGGCTCTGGGTGCCGCCATGGTCGGCCCACCCGCTGGTGGGTGTGCAGAAAACCCCGCGGTTGCCTCTGGGTGTGTTGCCACGCCAGGCCATCAGTGGGTGGGCTGCAGAAGGCCCGCGGTTGCCTCTGTGTGCCGCCACGCCAACCCACCCCTGGGTGGGCGGCAGAAGGGCGGTGGTTGCCTCTGGGTGTGCAGTTGCGGCCGGCCCACCCGTGGGTGGGCGTGTAGAAGGGCCTGGCGGTTGCCCCCTGCGTGCCGCCACTACCCACCCACCCGTGGGTGGGCGCAGAAGGCCCGCGGTTGCCTCTGGTTTATCGTGACGGCCGCCCACCTGTGGGTGGGCTGCAGAACTATTTGGCGCAGTGTCTCTGGGTGCGTGTTGACGGGCCGGCCCACCCGCGGGTGGGCGCGGCAGAACTGTTTATGCGGTGCCTCTGGGTGTGCTAGCTCGGGCGTGCCCACCCGCGGGTGGGCGTGCAGAAGGGCCTGTAATTGCCTTAGGGTGTGCCGCCGACGCTCGCCCACCCGTGGGTGGGCTGCAGAAGGGGCTCCGCGGTTGCCTCTGGGTGTGCAGCCACGTCGGCCCACCCGTGGGTGGGCGTGCAGAACTGTTTGCGCGGTGCCTCTAGATGTCGCCACGGGCCGGCTCCAACCCGCGGGTAGGCCGGAGAAAGGGCTTAGCGCTTGCCTGTGGGTGTGCCGCCACGGCCGGCCTACCCGTGGGTTGGCTGCAGATGGGTTTGGCGGTTGCCTCTGGGTAGTGACGCCACGGCCGCCCACCCGTGGGTGGGCGGCAAGAGGGCCTGTAATTGCCTATGGGTGTGTCACACGTCGGGCCCACCCGTGGGTGGGCGGCAGAAGGGCCTGCAATTGCCTCTGGGTGTGCCGCTGACGGCCGCCCACCCGTGGGTGGGCTGCGCAGAAGGGCCTGCGCTTCCCTCTGAATGCCGCCACGGCCGCCCACCCGGAGGTAGGCTTTGCAGAAGGCCCGCGGTTGCTCTCTGGGTGTGCCGCCACGGCCGGCCTAACGGGTGGGTGGGCGTGAAGAAGGGTTTGGCGGTTGTCCCTGTGTGTGCCGCCACGGCCGCCCCAACCTGCGGGTGGGCGTGGCAGATCTGTTTATGCTCGCTCTGGGTGTGCCGCCATGGCCGCCCACCCTGTAGGTGGGCTTTGCAGAAGGGCCCGCGGTTGCCTCTGCGTGCCGCCACGGCCGGCCCACCCGTGGGTGGGCTGCAGAAGGGTTTCATGCGGTGCTCTCTGGGTGTGCCGAAGACGGCTGGCCCACCCGTGGGTGGGCTGCAGAACTGCTTCATGCGGTGGCTCTGGGTGTGTAGCCACGGCTGGCCTACCCGTGGGTGGGCGTACAAGGGCCCGCGGTTGCCTCTGGGTGTGCCGCCACGGCCGCCTACCCGCGGGTGGGCGGCAGAAGGGTTTGCGCAGGTCTCTGGGTGTGTCAGCGACGGCCGCTCCACCCGCGGGTGGGCGCGGCAGAACTGTTTGCGCGGTGGCTCTGGGTGAGTAGCCACGGCCGCCCACCCGCGGGTTGGAAGCGGCAGAAGGGTTTGGCGGTTGCCTCTGGGTAGTGACGCCACGGCCGGCCTACCCGCGGTGGGCATGCAGAAGGGCCTGCAATTGCCTTTGCGTAAGCCGCCACGGCCGCACTCCACCCGTGGGTGGGCTGCAGAAAAGCCCGCGCTTGTCTTCTGCGTGCCGCCACGGCCGGCCCACCGGAGGCTGGGCGCAGAAGGGTTTGCGTTGTCCCTGTGTGCCGCTGACGTCGGCCCACCCGCGGGTGGGCGTGGCAGAAGTGTTTGCGCTCGCTCTGGTGTGCCGCCACGGCCGCCCACCCGCGGGTGGGCGTGGTAGAAGGGGCCCGCGGTTGCCTTCTGGGTGTGCCGCCACGGCCGCCCACGCGTGGGTGGGCGCGGCTGAAGGGTTTATGCGGTGCTCTCTGCGTGCCGCCACGGCCGGCCTACCCGCGGGTGGGCGGCAGAACTGTTTGCGCGGTGGCTCTGGGTGTAGTTGACGTCGGCCCACCCGCGGGTGGGCGGCAGAACTGTTTGCGTAGGTTTCTGGGTGTGCCGCCACGGCCGCCCACCCGTTAGTGTGTGTGTAGAAGGCCCCGCGGTTGCCTCTGCGTGCAGCCACGGGCGGCCCACCCGTGGGTGGGCTGCAGAAGGGTGTGCGTAGTTCTGGGTGTGCCGCCACGGCCGCCCACCCGCGGGTAGGCGAAAAAGGTCCCGCGCTTGCCTGTGGGTGTGCCGCCATCACCGCCCACCCGTGGGTTGGCGTGGCAGAAGGGTTTGGCGGTTGCCTCTGGGTAGTGACGCCACGGGCCGGCCTACCCGTGGGTGGGCGTGAAACAGGGCCTGTAATTGCCTATGGGTGTGTCAAGACGGCCGGCCCACCCGTGGGTGGGCGCGGCAGAAGGGCCTGCAATTGCCTCTGGGTGTGCCGCCACGGCCGCCCACCCATGGGTGGGCGGCAGAAGGGCCCGCGCTGCCTCTGAATGTGTTGTTGACGGCCGCCCACCCGGAGGTGGGCGGCAGAACTGTTTGCGCGGTGGCTCTGGGCGCAGTCGCGAACGGCCGCCCACTCGTGGGTGGGCGTGGCAGAACTGTTTGCGCGGTGCTCTGCGTGCCGCCACGGCCGGCCTACCCGTGGGTGGGCGCAGAAGCATGCTCGCGGTTGCTCCTGGTTGTGCAGTTGACGCGGCCCACCCGCGGGTGGGCTGCAGAAGGCCCCGCGGGTACCTCTGGGTTGACGCGACCACCAACCCACCCTGCGGGTGGCCGGCAGAACTGTTTGCGCAGTGCCTCTGGTGTGCCGCCACGGCCGGCCTACCCGTGGGTGGGCGTGGCAGAAGTGCCTGGCGGGTTGCTCCTGGTTGTGCAGTTACGGGCGGCCCACCCGCGGGTGGGCGTGCAGAAGGGCTCGCGGTTGCTCTCTGGTGTGCCGCCACGCCGCCCACCCATTGGTGGGTGTTCAGAAGGGCCTGGCGCTTGCCTCTTGGTGTGCAGCCACGGCCGGCCTACCCGTAAGTGGGAGTGCAGAAGGGCATGCGTTTACCTCTGGGTGTGGCGCTGACGCCAGCCCACCCGCGGGTGGGCGTGCAGAAGGGCCTGCAGTTTCTTCTGGGTTGACGCAATCCACCAGCTTTCCCGCGGGTGGGCGGCAGAACTGTTTATGCGGTGCCTCTGGGTGTGCCGCTATACCGGCCCACCCTGCGGGTGGGCGGCAGAACTGGTTGCGCGGTGCCTCTGGGTGTGCCGCCGACGTCGGGCCCACCCGTGGGTGGGCTGCAGAAGGGCCTGCGGTTGCCTCTGGGTGTGCTTCGCCACGGCCGGCCCACCCTGCGGGTGGGCGGCAGAAGGGTTTGGCGCTTGCCTCTGATTGTGCCGCTACGGCCGCCCACCCGCGGCGTATGCAGAAGGGCCTGCGCTTGCCTCTGAGTGTGCCGCCACGGCAGGCCTACCCGCGGGTGGGCGGCAGAAGGGCCTGCGGTTTCCTCTGGGTTGACGCATCCACCAACCCACCCGTAGGTGGCCGGCAGAATTGTTTGCGTGGTGCCTCTGTGTGTGCCGTCACGGCCGACCCACCCCTGGGTGGGCGTGCAGAAGGGCCTGCGGTTGCTCTCTCGGTGTGTCAAGACGCCAGCCCACCCGCGGGTGGGCTGCAGTGGGGCCTGCGGTTGTTCTGGGTGTGCCGCCACGGTCGGCCCACCCGCTGGTGGGTGTGTAGAAGGCTCCCGCGGTTGCCTCTGGGTGTGCAGCCACGGCCGGCCTACCCGTGGGTGGAGTGCAGAAGGGCCTGCGGGTACATCTGGGTGTGTCACACGGCCAGCCCACCCGCGGGTGGGCGGCAGAAGAGCCTGCATTTTCTTCTGGGATGACGCGAACGACCAGCTTACCCGCGGGTGGGCGTGCAGAACTGTTTTATGCGGTGCCTCTGGGTGTGCCGCTGACGGCCGGCCCACCCCCTGGGTGGGCGTGCAGAACTGTTTGGGTGTGCTCTCTGTGTGCCGCTACTGCCGGCCCACCCGTGGGTGGGCGTGCAGAAGGGCCTGAGTTTGCCCCGGGTGTGCCGCCACGGCAGGGCCCACGCTGCGGTGTGGGCGCAGCAGAAGGCCTGGCGGTTGCCTCTGGGTGTGCCGCCACGGCCGCCCATTCGTGGGTGGGCGAAGAAGGGTTTGCGCTTGCCTTCGAGAGTGCCGCCACGGCCGCCCACCAGTGGGTGGGTGTGTAGAAGGCTCCCGCGGTTGCCTCTGGGTGTGCAGCCACGGCCGCCCACCCGTGGGTGGGCGTGCAGAAGGGTTTGGCGGTTGCCTCTGGGTGTGCCGAAGACGGCCAGCCCACCCGCGGGTGGGCGTGCAGAAGGGCCTGCAGTTTCTTCTGGGTTCACGCGAATGACCAGCTTTCCTGTGGGTGGGCGGCAGAACTGTTTGCGCTTTGCCATTGGGTGTTCCGCCACGGCCGCCCACCCGCGGGTGAGTCGCGGCAGAACTGTTTGCGTGTGACTCTGGGTGTGCCGCTGACGGCCGCCCACCCCGTGGGTGGGCGTGCAGTAGGGCTCTGCATTTTCCCCTGGGTGTCGCTACGACGGGCCGGCCCACCCGCGGGTGGGCGTGGCAGAAGGGCTCGCGGTTGCTCTCTGGGTGTGCCGCCACGGCCGGCCCACCCATTGGTGGGTGTTCAGAAGGGCCCGCGCTTTGCCTCTGGGTGTGCAGTTACGGCCGGCCTACCCGTGGGTGGGCGGCAGAAGGGCTCCGCGGTTTCCTCCTGGTTGACGCATCCACCAACCCACCCGTGGGTGGGCGTGCAGAAGGGCTCTTCGTTTGCCTCTGGGTGTGCCGCCATGGTCAGCTCCACCCGTGGGTGGGCGCGGCACAACTGTTTGCGCGGTGGCTCTGGGTGTGCCGCCACGGCCGCCCACCCGCGGAGTGGGCGCGGTAGAAGGGTCGGGCGGTTGCCTCTGGGTGTGCCGCCACGGCCGGCCCACCCGCGGGTGGGCGTGGCAGAAGGGCTCTGCGGTTGCTCTCTGGGTGTGCCGCTGACGGGCGGCCCACCCGCGGGTGGGCTGCAGAAGGCCCTGGCGGTTGCCTCTGGGTGTGCCGCGACGGGCCGGCCCACCCGTGGGTGGGCGTGCAGAACTGTTTGCGTGGTGCTCTCTGGGTGTGCCGCCACGGCCGGCCTACCCGTGGGTGGGTATGCAGTAGAAGTGCCTGGCGGTTGCTCCTGGTTGTGCAGCTCGCGGGCGCATCTCGCGGGTGGGCGTGCAGAAGGGCCTGCGGTTGCTTCTGGGTGTGCCGCCACGGCCGCCCACCCATTGGTGGGTGTTCAGAAGGGCCCGCGCTTGCCTCTTGGGTGTGCAGCCACGGCCGGCCTACCCGTGGGTGGGAGTGCAGAAGGGCCCGCGCTTACCTCTGGGTGTGGCGCTGACGTCAGCCCACCCTGCGGGTGGGCGCGGCAGAAGGGCCTGCAGTTTCTTCTGGGTTGACGCAACGACCAGCTTTCCCGTGGGTGGGCTGCAGAACTGTTTATGCAGTGCCTCTGGGTGCCGTTAAGGCCGGCCCACCCGTGGGTGGGCGGCAGAAGGGTTTGGCGCTTTGCCTCTGAGTGTGCCGCCACGGCAGGCCTACCCGCGGGTGGGCGGCAGAAGGGCCTGGCGGTTTCCTCTGGGTTGACGCAACGCACCAACCCAATCTCGTGAGGTGGGCTGCAGAACTGTTTATGCGGTGCCTCTGGGTGTGCCGCCACGGCCGGACCCACCCCTGGGTGGGCGTGCAGAAGGGTTTCCGCGGTTGCCTCTGGGTGTGCCACACGGCCGCCCACCCGGCCGGTGGGCGGCAGAACTGTTTATGCTCGCTCTGGGTGTGCCGCCACGCCGGCCTACCCGCGGGTGGGCGGCAGAAGGGCCTGGCGGTTGTTTCTGGGTGTGCCGCCACGGCCGGCCTACCCGTAGGTGGGCGGCAGAAGGGTTTGCGGTGCCTCTGGTTGTGCCGCCACGGGCCGACCTACCCGCCGGGTGGGCTGCAGAACTGTTTATGCAGGTCTCTGCGTGCCGCCGACAGCCGCCCACCCGCGGGTGGGCGGCAGAAAGGCTCGCGATTGCTCTTCTGGGTGTGCCGCCACGGCCGGCAGACCAGTGGGTGGGCGGCAGAACTGTTTGCGCGGTGTCTCTGGGTGTGCCGCCACGGCCGCCTACCCGTGGGTGAGCGCGGCAGAAGGGTTTAGCGGTGCCTCTGGGTGTAGCCACGGCCGGCAGACCAGTGGGTGGGCGGCAGAACTGTTTGCGTGGTGGCTCTGGGTGTGCCGCCAAAGCTGGCCCACCCTTTGGTGGGTGTGCAGAAGGCCCCGCGCTTGCCTCTGGGTGTGTTGCCACGCCAGGCCATCAGTGGGTGGGCTGCAGAAGGGCCTCCGCGGTTGCCTCTGTGTGTGCCGCCACGCCAAACCACCCGCGGGTGGGCGGCAGAAGGGTTTGCGGTGTCCTCTGGGTGTGCCGCTGACGGCCGGCCCACCCGTGGGTGGGCGTGCAGAAGGGCCTGCAATTGCCTTAGGGTGTGCCGCCGACGGGCCGGCCCACCCGCGGGTGGGCGGCAGAAGGGCCTGGCGGTTGTTTCTGGGTGTGCCGCCACGGCCGGGCCTACCCGTAGGTGGGCGGCAGAAGGGTTTGCGTGGTGCTCTGGTTGTGCCGCCACGGCCGACCTACCCGCTGGGTGGGCGGCAGAACTGTTTGCGCAGGTTCTGCGTGCCGCCACAGCCGCCCACCCGCGGGTGGGCGGCAGAAGGGCTCGCGATTGCTTCTGGGTGTGCCGCCACGGCCGGCAGACCAGTGGGTGGGCGGCAGAACTGTTTGCTGCAGGTTCTCTGGGTGTGCCGCCACGGCCGGCCTACCCGTGGGTGAGCCGTGCAGAAGGGTTTATGCGGTGCCTCTGGGTGTAGCCACGGCCGGCAGACCAGTGGGTGGGCGCAGAACTGTTTATGGTGTGGCTCTGGGTGTGCCGCCAAAGCTGGCCCACCCTTTGGTGGGTGTGCAGAAGGCCCCGCGCTTGCCTCTGGGTGTGTTGCCACGCCAGGCCATCAGTGGGTGGGCGGTAGAAGGGGCCCGCGTGTTGCTCTCTGTGTGTGCCGCCACGCCAAACCACCCGTGGGTGGGCGCAGAAGGGTTTGCGGTGTCCTCTGGGTGTGTCAAGACGGCCGCCCACCCGCGGGTGGGCGTGCAGAAGGGCCTGCAATTGCCTTTAGGGTGTGCCGCTGACGGGCCGCCCACCCGTGGGTGGGCGTGCAGAAGGGCCCGCGGTTGCCTCTGGGTTTACGGGACGGCCGCCCACCTGTGGGTGGGCGTGCAGAACTATTTGCGCAGTGTCTCTGGTGTAGCGGTTACCGCCGCCCACCCGCGGGTGGGCGGCAGAACTGTTTATGCAGTGCTCTCTGGATGTCGCCACGGCCGCCCATTCGTGGGTAGGCGTGAAAAAAGCCCGCGGTTGCTCTGTCGGTGTGTCGCCACGGCCGGCCTACCCGCGGTGGGCGCGCAGAAGGGTTCTGCGGTTGCCTCTGGGTGTGCCGCTGACGGCCGGCCCACCCGCGGGTGGGCGGCAGAACTGTTTGGCGCGGTGGCTCTGGGTGTAGCCACGGCTGGCCTACCCGTGGGTGGGCGGTAGAAGGGCCTGCGGTTGCCTTCTGCGTGCCGCCACAGCCGGCCTACCCGTGGGTGGGCGCATGGAAGGGTTTGCGTGGTGCCTCTGGGTGTGCTAAAGACGGGCGGCCCACCCGCGGGTGGGCGGCAGAAGGGCCTGCAATTGCCTCTGGGTGTGCCAAGACGGGCCGGCCCACCCTGCGGGTGGGCTTGCAGAAGGGCCTGGCGCTTTGCCTCTGGGTGTGTAGTCACGGCCTTCCCCACCCAGGGGTGGGCGTGCAGAAGGGCCTGCGGTTGCCTTCTGGGTGTGCCGCCACGGCCGGCCTATCGGGGGTGGGCGGCAGAAGGTTTTGGCGGTTGTCCATCTGTGTGTCAGCGACGGCCGCCCACCCGTGGGTGGGCTGCAGAACTGTTTGCATTCGCTCTGGGTGTGCCGCCACGGCCGGCCTACCCGCGGGTGGGCTGCAGAAGGGCCTCCGCGGTTGCTCTCTGGGTGTGCCGCCACGGGCCGGCCTACCCGTGGGTGGGCGGCAGAAGGGTTTGCGCGGTGCTCTCTGGGTGTGTCAAGACGCGTCGGCCCACCCGTGGGTGGGCGCGGCAGAACTGTTTGGCGGTGGCTCTGGGTGTGTAGCCACGGCCGCCCACCCGCGGGTGGGCGTGTATAAGGGTTTGCGGTTGCCTCTGGGTGTGCCGCCACGGCCGCCCACCCGCGGGTGGGCGGCAGAACTGTTTATGCAGGTTCTGGGTGTCGCCACGGCCGCCCACCCGCTGGTGGACGCGGCAGAAGGGCTCCGCGATTGTCTCTGTGTGTGCCGCCACGGCCGACCTACCCGCGGGTGGGCGTGCAGAAGGGTTTGGCGTGGTGCCTCTGCGTGTAGCCACGGCCGGCAGACCAGTGGGTGGGCGGCAGAACTGTTTATGTAGGGTTTCTGCGTGCCGCCACGGGCCGCCCACCCGCTGGTGTGTGTTCAGAAGGTTCTGCGGTTGCCTCTGGGTGTGCAGCCACGGCCTAATCTACCCGTGGTGGGCGGCAGAAGGGCCTGCGTTACCGCTGGGTGTGTCAAGACGGCCAGCCCACCCGCGGGTGGGGCGGCAGAAGGGCCTGCATTGTCTTTTGGGTTGACGAACGCACCAGCTTACCCGCGGGTGGGCGCTCAGAAGGGTTTGCCTTTGCCTCTGAGTGTGCCGCCACGGCCGGCCTACCCGTGGGTGGGCGCAGAAGGGCCTGGCGGTTGTTTCTGGGTGTGCCACACGGCCAACCCACCCGCGGGTGGGCTGCAGAAGGGCCCGCGCCTGCCTCTGGGTCTGTTGCCACGGTTAGCCATCAGTGGGTGGGCGTGCAGAAGGGCCCGCGATTGCCTCTGGGTGTGCCGCCACAGCCAACCCACCCGTGGGTGGGCTGCAGCAGAAGGGCCTGCGGTTGCTCTCTGGGTGTGCCGCCACGGCCGCTCTCACCCGTGGGTGGGCGTGGCAGAATGGTTTGCCTTTGCCTCTGGGTGTCGCCACGCCGGCCCACCCGTGGGTGGGCGCCGCAGAAGGGCCTGCAATTGCCTTTTGGGTGTGCCGCTGACGGCCGGCCCACCCCGCGGGTGGGCTGCAGAAGGCCTGCGGTTGCCCCCTGGGTTTGTCACACGGCCGGCCCAACCATGGGTGGGCGCAGAAGGGCCCGCGATTGCCTCTGGGTTTACGCGAACGGCCGCCCAACTGTGGCTGGGCTGCAGAACTATTTGCGCGGTGACTCTGGTGTGCGGCCACCGCCGGCCCACCCGTGGGTTGGCTGCAGAAGGGTTTGCGGTTGCTCTCTGGGTAGTGACGCCACAGCCGCCTACCCGCGGGTGGGCGGCAAGAGAGCCTGTAATTGCTCTATGGGTGTGTCACACGGCCGCCCACCCGCGGGTGGGCTGCAGAAGGGCCTGTAATTGCCTCTGCGTGCCGCCGACGGCCGGCCCACCCATGGGTGGGCGTGCAGAAGGGCCTCCGCGCTTGCCTCTGAATGTGTTGTTGACGGCCGCCCACCCGGAGGTGGGCGGTAGAAGGCCTGGCGGTTGCCTCTGGTGTGCAGTAACGGGCCGCCTACTGGTGGGTGGGCGGCAGAAGGGTTTGCGGTTGTCCCTGTGTGTGCCGCCACGGCCGCCCAATCTGCGGTTGGGCGTGCAGAACTGTTTATGCTCGCTCTGCGTGCCGCTACGGTCGGCCTACCCTGCGGGTGGGCTGCAGAAGGGCCTGCGGTTGCCTCTGGTGTGCCACACGCCGCCTACCCGTGGGTATGCAGAACTGTTTGGCGGTGGCTCTGGGTGTGTAGCCACGGATGGCCTACCCGCGGGTGGGCTGCAGAAGTGCCTGCGGTTGCTCTCTGGGTGTGCCGCCACGGCCGGGCCTACCCGCGGTGGGCGGCAGAAGGGTTTATGCGGTGCCTCTGGGTGTGCCACGCCGGCCCACCCGCAGGTGGGCGTGCAGAACTGTTTGCGCGGTGGCTCTGGGTGAGTAGCTGACGGCCGGCCTCCCCGCGGGTTGGCGTGGCAGAAGGGTTTGCGTTCCCTCTGGTAGTGACGCCACGGCCGCCCACCCGCGGGTGGGCTGCAGGAGGGCCTGAATTACATCTGGGTGTGCTACACGACCGCCCACCCGTGGGTGGGCTGCAGAAGGGCCTGCAATTGCCTCTGGTGTGTCACGACGTCGCACTCCACCCGTGGGTGGGCGTGCAGAAGGTCCTGCGGTTGCCTTCTGGGTGCCGCCACGGCCGCCCACCGTGGGTGGGCTGCAGAAGGGTTTGCGGTTGTCCCTGTGTGTTCTCACACGGCCGCCCACCCGCTGGTGGGCGGCAGAACTGTTTGCTTTCGCCTGGATGTGCCGCCACAGCTGGCCTACCCGCGGGTGGGCGTGCAGAAGGGCTCGCGATTGCTCTCTGCGTGCCGCCACGGCCGGCAGACCAGTGGGTGGGCGGCAGAAGTGTTTATGCGGTGTTCTGCGTGCCGCCACGGCCGGCCTACCCGCGGGTGGGCTGCAGAAGGGTTTGCGGTGGCTCTGCGTGTAGCCACGGCCGCAGACCAGTGGGTGGGCTGCAGAACTGTTTATGCAGTGGTTCTGGTTGTGCCGCCACGGGCCGCCCACCCTGCTGGTGGGTGTGCAGAAGGCTCTGGCGGTTGCCTCTGGGTGTGTTGCCACGGCCAGGCCATCAGTGTGTGGGCGGCAGAAGGGCTCCGCGATTGCCTCTGTGTGTGCCGCCACGCCAACCCACCCGCGGGTGGGCGTAGAAGGCTCCGCGGTTGCCCCTGGTGTGCCGCCATCGCCTACCCACCCGTGGGGTGGGCGTGGCAGAAGGCCTCGCGGTTGCCCTCTGGGTTTACGCGAACGGCCTAACCCAATCTGTGGGTGGGCTGCAAAACCATTTGCGCAGTGTCTCTGCGCGTGTTGATGGTCGGCCCACCCGCGGGTATGCGGCAGAACTGTTTGCGCGGTGCTCTCTGGATGTGCCGCCACGGGCCGGCCCACCCGCGGGTAGGCGTGGAAAAAGGGCCCTGGCGGTTACCTGTGGGTGTGCCGCCACGCCGGCCTACCCGCGGGTGGGCGTGCAGAAGGCCTGCGGTTGTCTTCTGGGTGTGCCGCCACGGCCGGCCCACGCTGCGGGTGGGCGCGGCTGAAGGGTTTGCGGTGCTCTCTGCGTGCCGCCACGGCCGCCCACCCGTGGGTGGGCGTGGCAGAACTGTTTGGCGGTGCTCTGGGTGTAGAAGACGGCCGCCCAATCTCGCGGGTGGGCGTGCAGAACTGTTTATGCGGTGGTTTGGGTGTGCCGCCACGGCCGCCCACCCGTTAGTGTGTGTGCAGAAGGCTCCCTGGCGGTTGCCTCTGGGTGTGCAGCCACGCGGCCCACCCGCGGGTGGGCGGCAGAAGGGTGTGCGGTAGCCTCTGGGTGTGCCGCCACGTCGGCTCCACCCGCGGGTAGGCGTGAAAAGGTCCCGCGCTTGCCTGTGGTGTGTCACACGCCGCCCACCCGTAGGTTGGCGGCAGAAGGGTTTGGCGGGTTGCCTCTGGTAGTGACGCCACGGCCGGCCTACCCGCGGGTGGGCGTGCAGAAGGGCCTGCAATTGCCTCTGGGTGTGCCGCCACGCGTCGCCCACCCATGGGTGGGCGGCAGAAGGGCCTGGCGCTTGCCTCTGAATGTGTTGTTGACGGCCGCCCACCCGGAGGTGGGCGCAGAACTGTTTGCGCGGTGGCTCTGGGCGTGTCGCGAACGGCCGCCCACTCGTGGGTGGGCGGCAGAACTGTTTGCGCGGTGCCTCTGCGTGCCGCCACGGCCGCCCACCCGCGGGTGGGCTGCAGAAGTGCCCGCGGTTGCTCCTGGTTGTGCAGTTGACGCGGGCCCACCCGCGGGTGGGCGGCAGAAGGCCCCGCGGGTACCTCTGGGCTGACGCGAATCCACCAACCCACCCGCGGGTGGGCGGCAGAACTGTTTGCGCGTAGTGCTCTGCGTGCCGGGTTACGTCGCCCACCCGCGGGTGGGCTGCAGAACTGTTTGGCGGTGCCTCTGGGTGTGCCGCCGGCCGCCCACCCCGTGGGTGGGCGGCAGAAGGGCTCCGCGGTTGCCTCTGGGTGTGCCGGCACGTCGCCCACCCGCGGCGCGGGCGCAGAAGGGCCCGCGCTTGCCTCTGAGTGTGCCGCCACGGCAGGCCTTACCCTGCGGGTGGGCTGCAGAAGGGCTCCGCGGCTTCTCTGGGTTGACGCGACCCACCAACCCACCCCGTAGGTGGGCGCAGAATTGTTTGCGGTGCCTCTGTGTGTGCCGCTTCACGGCCCACCCACCCCTGGGTATGCAGAAGGCCGCCCGCGGTTGCCTCGGTGTCGCCGACGGGCCAGCCCACCCGCGGGTGGGCGCAGTGGGCCTGCGAGCTGTTCTGCGTGCCGCCACGGGTCGGCCCACCCCGCTGGTGGGTGTGTAGAAGGCTCCCGCGGTTGCCTCTGGGTGCAGCCACGGCCGCCTACCCCGTGGGTGGGAGTGCAGAAGGGCCCGCGGGTACATCTGCGTGTGCCGCCGCCAGCCCACCCCGTGGGTGGGCGTGCAGAAGAGCCTGCATTTTCTTCTGGGATGACGCGAACCACCAGCTTACCCGCGGGTGGGCGGCAGAACTGTTTATGCGGTGCTCTCTGGGTGTCAAGACGTCGCCCACCCCTGGGTGGGCGTGCAGAACTGTTTGGGTGTGCCTCTGGTGTGTCGCCACTGCCGCCCACCCGCGGGTGGGCGCAGAAGGGCCTGAGTTTGCCCCGGGTAAAGCCACGACGTAGGCCCACGCGGGTGTGGGCGTGCAGAAGGGCCTCGCGGTTGCGCTCTGGGTGTGCCGCGACGCCGGCTCCACCCGTGGGTGGGCGGCAGAAGGGTTTGGCTTGCTCTGAGTGTGTCGGCCACGGTCGCCCCATTCGTGGGTGGGCGCGAAGAAGGGTTTGCGCTTGCCTCTGAGAGTGCCGCCACGGCCGCCCACCAGTGGGTGGGTGTGCAGAAGGCCCCGCGGTTGCCTCTGGGTGTGCAGCCACGGCCGCCCACCCGGTGGGTGGGCAGAAGGGTTTGGCGGTTGCCTCTGGGTGTGTCACACGCCAGCCCACCCGTGGGTGGGCGCAGAAGGGCTCGTAGTTTCTTCTGGGTTCACGAATCCACCAGCCTTCCTGTGGGTGGGCGTGCAGAACTGTTTTGGCGCTACATTGGGTGTTCCGCCACGGCCGCCCACCCGTGGGTGAGCCGCGGCAGAACTGTTTATGCGGTGACTCTGGGTGTGCCGCCGACGGCCGGCTCCACCCGCGGGTGGGCTGCGCAGTAGGGCCTGCATTTTCCCCTGGGTGCTGCCAAGACGTCGCTCCGACCCGTGGGTGGGCTGCAGAAGGGCCCTGCGTTGCTTCTGGGTGTCGCCACGGCCGCCCGCACCCATTGCGGGTGTTCAGAAGGGTCTGGCGCTGTTCTCTGGGTGTGCAGCCACGGCCGCCCACCCGCGGTGGGCGTGCAGAAGGGCCTGGCGGTTTCCTCCTGGTTGACGCGACCCACCAACCCACCCGCGGGTGGGCGTGCAGAAGGGCCCTCGCTTGCCTCTGCGTGCCGCCGATGGCCGCCCACCCGCGGGTGGGCTGGCACAACTGTTTCACGCCTGGCTCTGGTGTCGCTGACGCCGCCCACCCGCGGAGTGGGCGCAGAAGGGTCGGGCGGGTTGCCTCTGCGTGCCGCTGACGGGCCGGCCCACCCGCGGGTGGGCTGCAGAAGGGCCTGCGTTGCCCTCTGGGTGTGCCGGCCGCCGGCTCCACCCGTAAGTGGGCGTGCAGAAGCGTCCCCGCGGTTGCCTCTGGGTGTGCCGCTGATGGCCGCCCACCCGTGGGTGGGCGGCAGAACTGTTTGGCGGTGCTCTCTGGGTGTGCCGCCACGTCGGCCCACCCGCGGGGTGGGCGTGGTAGAAGTGCCTGCGCGGTTGCTCCTGGTTGTGCAGTCTCGCCGGCCGCACTCCATGGGTGGGCTGCAGAAGGGCCTCGCGGTTGCCTCTGGGTGTGCCGCCATCGCCCAGCCCACCCATTGGTGGGTGTTCAGAAGGGCCTGCGCTAGTTCTCTGGGTGTGCAGCCACGGCCGCCCACCCTGCGGGTGGGAGTGCAGAAGGGCCCGCGCTACCTTCTGGTGTGGCGCGACGCCAGCCCACCTGCGGGTGGGCGGCAGAAGGGCCTGCAGTTTCTTCTGGGCTGACGCAATCCACCAGCTTTCCCGCGGGTGGGCTGCAGAACTGGTTTATGCGCTCTGGGCGTGCCGTCACGTCGGCCCACCCGTCAGTGGGCGCAGAAGGGTTTGGCGCTTGCCTCTGAGTGTGTCGCCACGCAGGCCTACCCGTGGGTGGGCGTGCAGAAGGGCCCGCGGTTTCCTCTGGGTTGACGCGAACGCACCAACCCACCCGTAGGTGGGCTGGCAGAACTGTTTGCGTGGTGCCTCTGCGTGCCGCCATCGCGGCCTACCCACCCCCTGGGTGGGGCGCAGAAGGCCCTGCGGTTGCCTCTGGGTGTGCCGCCGCCAGCCCACCCCGCGGGTGGGCGTGCAGAAGGCCCTGGCGGTTGCCTCTGCGTGCTCGCGAGGCCGCCCAATCCGCGGGTGGGCGCGGCAGAACTGTTTACGGTGCCTCTGCGTGCCGCCACGGCCCGGCCTACCCGTGGGTGGGCGTGGTAGAAGTGCCTGCGTTGCTCTTGGTTGTGCAGTTGACGGGCGGCCCACCCCGCGGGTGGGCGTGCAGAAGGGCTCTCGCGTTGCTCTCTGGGTGTGCCGCCACGGCCGGCCCACCCATTGGTGGTGTTCAGAAGGGCCTGCGCTTGCTCTCTGCGTGCAGCCACGCCGGCCTACCCGTGGGTGGGGTGCAGAAGGGCCTGCGCTTATCTCTGGGTGTGGCTGACGCCAGCCCACCCCTGGGTGGGCGCAGAAGGGCCTGCAGTTTCTTCTGCTGACGCAACGCACTCAGCTTTCCCGTGGGTGGGCTGCAGAACTGTTTGCGTGTGCCTCTGGTGTGCCGTTACGCCGGCCCACCCGCGGGTGGGCTGCAGAAGGGCTCATGGTTGCTCTCTGCGTGCCGCCACGGCCGCCCACCCATTGGTGGGTGTTCAGAAGGGCCCGCGCTATGCTCCTGCGTGCAGCCACGGCCGCCCACCCGTGGGTGGGGAGTGCAGAAGGGCCCGCGCTTACCTCTGGGTGTGGCGTCGCCAGCCCACCCGTGGTGGGCGGCAGAAGGGCCTGCAGTTTCTTCTGGGCTGACGCGAACGACCAGCTTTCCCGCGGGTGCATGGCAGAACTGTTTTGCGGTGCCCCTGGGTGTGCCAAGCCATACCGCCCACCCGTGGGTGGGCGTGCAGAAGGGTTTGGCGCTTGCTCTGAGTGTGCCGCCACGGCAGGCCCTACCCGCGGGTGGGCGTGCAGAAGGGCCCGCGGTTTCCTCTGGCTGACGCGATCCACCAACCCACCCGTAGGTGGGCTGCGGCAGAACTGTTTGCGCAGTGCCTCTGGGTGTCACACGTCGACCCACCCCTGGGTGGGCGTGCAGAAGGGCCTGCGGTTGCTCTGCGTGTCGTCAAGACGCCAGCCCACCCGTGGTGGGCGCGGCAGAAGGCCCCGCGTTGCCTCTGGTGTGTCACACGGCCGGCCCACCCGCGGGTGGGCTGCAGAACTGTTTATGCGGTGCTCTCTGGTAGTGCCGCCACGGCCGGCCTACCCGTGGGTGGGCGCAGAAGTGCCTGCGTTGCTCTTTGTTGTGCAGTCGGGCGTGGCCCACCCGGGTGGGCGGCAGAAGGGCCTGGCGCTGCCTCTGCGTGCAGCCACGGCCGCCCACTCGGGTGGGGCAGAAGGCCCGCGCTATCTCTGGGTGGCGACGGCCAGCCCACCCCCTGGGTGGGCGCAGAAGGCCTGCAGTTTCTTCTGGCTGACGCAACCACCAGCTTTCCCGTGTGGGCTGCAGAACTGTTTATGCAGTGCCTCTGGGTGTGCCGCTACGTCGGCTCCACCCGCGGGTATGCGGCAGAAGGGCCTGCGGTTGCTCTGCGTGTGCCGCCGACGTCGCCCACCCATTGGTGGGTGTTCAGAAGGGCCTGCGCTTGCCCTCTGCGTGCAGCCACGCCGCCTACCCGCGGGTGGAGTGCAGAAGGGCCTGGCGCTTACCTCTGGGTGTGGTGTTATCGCCAGCCCACCCGTAAGTGGGCGTGCAGAAGGGCTCTGCGAGTTGCTCTCTGCGTGCCGCCACGCCGGCCCACCCATTGGTGGGTGTTCAGAAGGGCCTGCGCTTGCCTCTGGGTGTGCAGCCAACGGCCGGCCTACTCGTGGGTGGGTGTGCAGAAGGGCCTGGCGCTTATCTCTGCGTGGCGCCATCGCCAGCCCACCCCTGGGTGGGCGGCAGAAGGGCCTGCAGTTTCTTCTGGGTTGACGCGAACGACCAGCTTTCCCGCGGGTGGGCGGCAGAACTGTTTGCGGCAGGCCTCTGGGTGTGCCGTTATACGCTCCACCCGTGGGTGGGCTGCAGAACTGTTTATGCGGTGCCTCTGGGTGTGCCGCTGACGTCAGCTCCCACCCGCAGGGTGGGCGTGCAGAAGGGCTCTGCGGTGTCCTCTGGGTGCCGCTGACGGCCGCCCACCCCGTGGGTGGGCGTGCAGAAGGGTTTGCGCTTGCCTCTGAGTGTGCCGCCGACGCCGGCCCAATCTCGCGCATGTACGGCAGAAGGGTTTGCGCTTTGCCTCTGAGTGTGCCGCCACGGCAGGCCTACCCGCGGGTGGGCGTGCAGAAGGGCATGCAGTTTCCTCTGGGTTGACGCATCCCACTCAACCCACCCCGTAGGTGGGCGGCAGAACCGTTTGGCGGTGCCCTCTTGGTGTCGCTGACAGCCCCCACCCCGCGGTGAGCCGCGCAGAAGGGGCCTCGCGGTTAAGCCCTCCTGGTAAAGTCATGACGGTCGCCCACCCCGCGGTGGGCGCGGCAGAAGGGCCTGGCGGTTGCCCCTGGTGCCGCCATGGCCGGCCTACCCGCGGGTGGGCGCGGCAGAAAACCTTCGGTTTCCTTTGGTCTGCCGCCACGGCCTACTCACCTGTGGGTGGGCGGCAGAAGGGCCTGCCCGCTGCTCTGCGTGTCACACGGCCGCTCCACCCGTGGGTGGGCGGCAGAAGGGCCTGCTGTTGCTCTCTGGGTAAAGCCGCCACGCCGCCAACCCGTGGGTGGGCGTGTTGAAGGGCCTGCAGTTTCCCCTGGGTTGACGCAGAACCCACCAACCCACCAGGGTAGGTGGGCTGGGCAGAACCGTTTCTGCGCTGTTCTGCGTGCCGCTAGACGGCCGCCCACCTCGTGGGTGGGCGTGCAGAACTGTTTGCGCGGTGCTCTGGGTGTGCCGCCACGGCCGGCCCATTCGTGGGTGGGCTGCAGAAGGGGCCTGCGTTGCCTCTAAATGTGCCGACATCGCCGCCCACCCCGTGGTTGGGCGGGAAGAATGGCCTGAGATGGAAACTGGTGTGCGCCGCCACGGCAGGCCTAGCCCAATCTGCGGTGGGCATGCAGAAGGGCCCGCGATTCTGGTTGATGCAACGACAAGCCCACCCGCGGGTGTTCTGGCAGAACTGTTTGCTTTGTGGTTCTGCGTGTCGCTAATACGGGCGCTCGCACCCGCGGGTGGGCGCGCAGAATATTTTGTGTGTGACTCTGCGTGCCGTTACGGCCGCCCACCTCGTGGGTGGGCGGCAGAAGGCCCGCGGTTGCCTCTGGTGTGCCGCCACGGCCGCCAACCCGCGGTGTGCGGCAGAACTGTTTCATGCGTGCTCTGCGGTGCCGCTGACGGCCGCTCACCCCGTGGGTGGGCGGGCAGTAGGCCCGCGGTTGCCCCGGGTAAAGCCGCCAGACGGCCGGCCCCACCAGTTGGTGGGTGTGCAGAAGGCTCCCGCGTTGCCTCTGGTGTGCCACACGCCGCCCGCCCGAAAGTGTGGGCGCGCAGTAGGGCCTGCAGTTTCTCTGAGTGTGTCACGACGGGCCGCCCACCCGTGGGTGGGCGGGCAGAAGGCCCGCGGTTGCTTTCTGTGTTGACGTAACGCGCCGCCCACCGCGGTGGGCGGCAGAAGGGCTTGCGACGTTCTGGGTGTGCCGCCGGAGGTCGGCCCACCCGTAGGGTGGAGTGCAGAAGTGTTCGTAATTGCATCTGGGTGTGCTGCCACGTCGCCCACCTGTGGATGGGCGCAGAATATTTTTGTGTGACTCTGGGTGTGTCGCCATCGCCGCCCACTCTGTGGGTGGGCGCGGCAGAAGGGCTCGCGGTTGCCTCTGCGTGCCGCCACGGCCGCCAACCCGCGGGTGTGCGTGCAGAACTGTTTTATGCGGTGCCTCTGGCGCAGTGCCGCCGACGGCCGCCCACCCGTGGGTGGGCGTGGCAGTAGGGCTCGCGGTTGCTCCCCGGGTGTGCCGAAGACGGCCGGCCCACCAGTTGGTGGGTGTGCAGAAGGGTCCCCGCGGTTGCCTCTGGTGCCGCCACGTCGCCCGCCCGAGTGTGTGGGCTGCAGTAGGGCCTGCAGTTTCCTTCTGAGGTGTCAAGACGCGGCCGCCCACCCGCGGGTGGGCTGCAGAAGGGCCTGGCGGTTGCTTCTGTGTTGACGCACGGCCGGCCCACCCGTGGGTGGGCGGCAGAAGGGCTTGCGACGCCTTCTGGGTGTGCCGCCGAGGCCGCCCACCCTGCGGGTGGGAGTGCAGAAGTACCTCGTAATTGCATCTGCGTGTCAGCTAACGTCGCCCACCTGTGGATGGGCTGCAGAAGTGTCTGGCGCTTGCCTATGGATGTCGCTCACGGCCGGCCCACCCGTGGGTGGGCGTGCAGAACTGTTTGCATGTGCCTCTGGGTGTCAGCCACGCACGGGCCTACTCTGTGGGTAGGCGGCAGAACTGTTTTATGCGGTGCCTCTGGGTGTGTCGAAGCACGGCCGCCCACCCGCGGTGGGCGGCAGAAGGGCCTGCGTTTGCCTCTGGGTGTGCCGCCGACGGCCGCTCCACCCGTGGGTGGGCGGCAGAAGGGCCTGCATTCGCCTTCTGGGTGCCGCCACGGGCCGCCCACCCCGCGGGTGAGCGTGCAGAAGGCCCGCGGGTTGCCTCTGGGCATGCCGCCACGGTCGGCCCACTGCGGGTGGGCGGCAAAAGCCGCTTATGCTTTGCCTCAGGGTGTGCCGCCGACGGCCGCCCACCCATGGGTGGGCGTGCAGAAGGGCCCGCGTTGCCCCTGGTTTGAAGTGAAAATCGCCCACCCGCGGGTGGGCGCAGAAGGGCCTCGCGCTTGCCCTTCTGGGTGTGCCGCTGACGGCCGCCCACCCGTGGGTGGGCGTGCAGATGGGCTCTGCGTTTGCCTCTTGTGTGTGCCGCGACGGCCGCCCACCCGCCGGTGGGCTGCAGAAGGGCCTCGCGATTGCCTCTGGCTGTTCCGCCACGGCCGGCCTACCCGCGGGTGGGCGGCAGAAGGGTCTGGCGGGTTGCCACTGGGTGAGACGCCACGGCCGGCCCACCCCGTGGGTGGGATGCTCAGAACTGTTTGCGCAGTGCCTCTGGGTGTGCCGCCACGTCCGCCCACCCGCGGGTCGGCCGCAGGTAGTGCTCGCGCTTGCCCTGGGTGTGCCGCCGCAGGGCTCCGGCACCCGCGGGTGGGCGGTTGAAGGGCCTGCACTTCCTCTGGGTGTGCCGCCACGGCCGCCCACCCCTTTAATAAGCGCAGCAGAAAGGTCTGCGTTGCTCCTGCGTGCCGCCGCAGTCGCCCACCCTTGGGTGGGCGACAGAACTGTTTGGCGCGGTGATTCTAGGTGTGCCGCCACGGCCGCTCTCTCCCGTGGGTGGGCATGCAGTACTCTTGTGCTCTGGGTGCCGCTGACGGGCCGGCTCCAGCCCGCCGGCCGCACCCGCGCTCGTGGCGTTGCCGCTGCGCGCCGACGGTCGCCTCTGCGCCGACCCGTCGGCTCAACGGCATGACAGAACTGTTTGGCGCTGTTTGCCTCTGGGTTGACGAACGGCCGCTCCACCCGCGGGTGGGCGGCAGAAGGGCCTGCCGCTGCTCCCCTGGGTGTGTCTCTCCACGGCCGCCCACCGGGTGGGTGGGCGCGGCAGAAGGTCCCGCGTTGCCTCTGCGCAGTGCCGCTGACGCCGGCTCCACCCGCGGGTGGGCGTGGTAGAAGGGCCTTCCGCGGTTGCCTTCTGGGTGTGCCGCCACGGCCGCCCACGCGGAGTGGGCGCAGAAGTGTCTGCCTTTTGCCTATGATTGTGCCGCTGACGGGCCGCCCACCGTGGGTGGGCGTGCAGAACTGTTTGCCTGTGCTCTAGGTGTGCCGCCACGGGCCGGCCTACCCGTGGGTGGGCGTGCAGAAGGGCCTGCGCTTGCCTCTGGCTGTGCCGCCACGGCCGGGCTACCCGTGGGTGGGCGGCAGAACTGTTTGCGCGGTGCTCTCTGGGTGTGCCACGACGGCCGGCTCCACCCGTGGTGGGCGTGCAGAAGGGCCTGCTTTTGCCTCTGGGTCTGCCGCCACGGCCGCCCACCCTGCGGGTGGGGCGGCAGAAGGTTCTGCGGCGGTTTCTCTGGGTTGACGAGGGGACCAGCCCACCCGTGGGTGGGCGCAAAACTTTTTATGGTGTGCCTTCTGGCTGTGCCGGACGCCGGCTCAATCTGCGGGTGGGCTGCAGAACCGTTTGGGTGGTGCCGCCGACAGCCCGCCCCGCACCCGCGGGTGGGCGTGCAGAAGGGGCTCGCGGTTGCCCCTGGGTGTGCCGCTGACGGCCGGCCCACCCGTGGGTGGGCGTGCAGAAGGGCTTCCGCGGTTGCCCCTGGGTGTGCCGCCATCGCCGCCTACCCGCGGTGGGCGGCAGACAAACCTTCGGTTTCCTTTTATCTGCCGCCACGCCTACTCACCTGTGGGTGGGCGTGCAGAAGGGCCTGGCGTGTTGCTCTGTGCCGCCCACCCGCGGGTGGGCGTGCAGAAGGGCCTGCTGTTGCCTCTGGGTGCCGCCACGGCCGGCCAACCCGCGGGTGGGCGTGTTGAAGGGCCTGCAGTTTCCTCTGGGTTGACGCGAACGGGCCGGCCTACCCGCGGTGGGCGTGCAGAACTGTTTGCCTGTGCTCTCTGGTGTGTCACACGGCCGGGCCCACCCGTGGATGGGCGGCAGACGGGTTTGCGCTTGCCTCTGGGTGTGCCGCTGAGCCGGCCGCCCACCCGTGGGTGGGCGTTCAGAAGGGCCTGGCGGGGTTCTCTGGGTTGACGACATCCGGCCCACCCGCGGGTGGGCGTGCAGAACTGTTTCGCGGTGGCTCTTGGGTGTGTAGTTACGGGCGGCCCACCCGTGGGTTGGGCATGCAGAGGTGTCTGGGGTTGCCCCTGTGTGTGCTGCAACGGCCGCCCATTGGTGGGTGGGCGTGCAGAAGTGTCTGGGTTTGCCCTGGGTGTGCCGCAAACGGTTATGTTTTTTGGGTGCCGATTGTCTTTTGATTTCCTGTATAAATAAAACAAACTGTGATCAACAGTTCTGGAATAGGAGGATGGATATACCGTGTTAATATGTATTTGGCTTGCGGTCAGTGGTATTGTTGTGCATTTGCTGCCAGCGCTTCCATGTATTGCTCTCTCATCTAAGTTTGCATTTAACAGTTTGTATATGGACGGTATTTGTAATTCAGTTTGTATCTGTACTTTCCTTTGTATACATTGTTTGGCTGTGTTTTGATGAAGTGTAAATAAAAAAATCATTCAATTTCTCAAGTTGAATCTAATGAAGATACCCCACTCTCTTCTCCCCATCCCCCCGGCTCCTGTCTCTCTATTTGGTATGATTTATTCATTTTCTTCGCTTTGTCTTTCTTGGTTTACTTCTCACTTTACATTTCAGTCTATTTCTGGCTTTGCTTTTCTGTTTTGAACTCTGTGTCTCTCTGGTTCTCCAAGTCTATCACTATATCCTTATTTCCCTCTACCACTCTTTCCCTATAAGTCTGTGTCTTTTTTCTCCGCTTCAACCGCATCTTACTATTTTTCTCTTTAACCCCTAAGTCTTTTGCTTTCTCTCTCTTACCCTGTTTCTAACTCTCTTCTCTCTCTGACTGTGTTTCTTTTTTCTCTAACTCTCTATTTCCCTCTCCTTTATATTGTCTCCTTCTCTCTTTCTCTCATTTTTATTTCCTATTTCTCTCTATTTCCCCTCTCTTTCATTCTCTGTCTGTTCCTCTAATTTTTATTCTTTCTCTCCATCTGTTTCTTCATTTCCCTCATTTCTTTCCCTCCCTCTGTTTCCTTTTTAACTCTACTTCCTTCTAACTGTATTCCCCCTTCTTCTTGCCTCTATTTATTTCTTTCTCTATCTCTCTATTTCCCTTCTCTCGCTCTCTTTTTCTCTTTCTAACTTTCTTTTCCTTTCTAGCTTTTAAAGCAGCAGTAGTAAACTTTCAGGCTCCCTGGGAGTAAATTTAAAAAATTAAAAAACCTTTTTAAACATTTAAATAAAAAATTTACTCCTCAAGAGCCAGAAAATTTCTACTGCTGCACCAGACATTTTTTTCTTCTTTTTTATATATAGTATATATAGGGCCTTAATTACCAACCCCACCCCACCAAGGAAGGAGGCCCCCACCAAGAAAAAAGAGGCCCCGCCCCAAGGATCATAGGCCCCACCCCCAGGGAGGAGGAGCCCCTACCCTCGTGGGTGAAGCCCCCGCCCCAGAAGAGGGTCTGCCCCTGGGGTGTGGCCCCAGTGGATGTGGTTTCCTTCCTGGGGTGGGCCTATTTTCTGGTGGGCGGAACCTCTTTTCCTTGGGAGTTCGGTGGGCAGAATCTTACACGAGCGGGGCCTACTCCGGGTGGGCACGCGCTTTTCCCTCAGGGAAGCGCCAGCCTCCCCCGGTGGGGCGCAGGCTTCTCCTCCGGGTGTGCAGTAATTAGGGGTGGATGAGAGAACAAGGCAGCCCCAGGTGTGAGCACCCTTACAGTAAGCAGCGTCCCAGGTATTCTCGCGAGAGTGACCATGACGAGGGGCAGGTCCCGCTGGGGGCTCCTTTTTAGGAGAGGGTTTCACTGCTCTTCGGAATGGGGCTGCTAAAGCGGGAGAGCAGTTTTGTCGGGGCTTCCAGGGGTTCCTCATGGAACGGGAGGTGAGAGCACCTCACAGGATCTGGGGAGCGCCATGCAGAGCACTGCTACAGGGAGGTGCTGAGGGACAAACTTCTGTGCGAGGAAGCAACTGCTGAACAGGTGAGCCCGTGTGGCTTTGTAGTGGAACTTGTCTCTTTTCCCTTGTCACTTTTATCTTGTCCATGTCTCTGGTGCCCCCAGAAAACAATGGGGGCTAAGGGAGGACACAAGAAATTTAAATTGCAGAGAGTGACCCTCTTCCGCTATTGTGTGTGTTTAAACTGCGGAACTAGCCCTCCACCTGTGATTTTGGCGGGACGGACAGAGGCGCGGCGGGTGCTTAACAGTGCCGAAAGCCGAAGCAAAGCCGGAGCTGGGCGGCACGGAGCCGCAGCCCCGGCCAGCTGCCAGTTCTCTCGGAGGGGACTGGGAGCCAGCGGGCCGCTTGACCTGGTGCCGCCCAGCTGGGCGAAGCAGCGGCAGGCGCGGGTCCTCCTCGCTGAGGAGCCTAGACTCTGCTCTAGCCTCTGCTCGCCTTTCCTCGCCTGCGCCGCCTCGCCTGGCGCGCCGCCCCTCTCCTCGCGCCGCCTCGCCCCCGCCCGGCGCCGCTCGCCCTCGCCTCGCCCGGCGCCGCCCCTCCCCGCCTCGGCGCTGCGCCCCTTCGCCCGGCGCTGCCTCGCCCTGCGCTGCTTCAGCTCGCCCCGCCGCTCTCTGCCCCGGCGCCGCGCGCCCCGGCCGCTGCCCTCTGCCCCGGCGCTGGCTCCGCTTCGCCCCGCCGGGTGCTGCCCCCGCCTCGGGCCTGCGCGCCTGCGCCGCTCGCGCCGGCGCTGCTCCGCCCTCGCCCGGCGCTGGTTTCGCTCCCCGCCTCGGCGCTGCCTCGCCTGGGCCTGCCCGCCGCCGGCGCCGGGCTCTGCCCCCGCCGCTCGGCGCGCCGGCTTCGGCCCTCGGCCCGGCGCCGGCTCCGGCTCCTGCCCGGCGCCTGGCGCCGTGGCTCGCCTCCGCCCGGCGCCGGCTCCCGGCCCCTCGCCCCGGCGCCCCGGCTCCGGCTCCCCGCCTCTCGCCCGGCGCCGGCTCCTGCCCCCCCGCCCGGCGCCGGCTCCCGCGCCCGGCCCGCTGGCTCGCCTCGCCCGCGCGGCTCCTGCTCGCCCCTCGCCTGGCTCCGCCCCGCCTCGTCGCCTCTGCGTCGGCCTCGCCTGCGCGGCCGGCTTCGCGCTCGCAAAGGCGCGCTAGGGCGCCGTGTCAGTGCCGCCGCTGCAGCTGCCACCCGCATCAGGGGAGCGGCGCCGCCCTCGAGCGAGTCCCGGCATGCGGCGCTGGGGATGCTTGTGGCTCGCCAGATTGCTGCGTGCAAGTGCCATGGAAGGGAAGAAAGGGGAAAAGGTGGCAGGACAGGTGGCCTCGCTTTGTTTCTGTGGACTCCTGTCCTGGGACAGCTGCAGAACACTTCGGTTTCAAATAATGCTGCCCCAATCCAGTGAACTTGAATCTTTTTTAGGCACTTTTGATCCTTCTGATCCTTTACCTGCAAGCTGTGGGCTCAGAAACACTTGCCCCTTCTGGATGGGTTTTACACATACAAATTCGTTTTCTCTTAGAGAAGCCATCAGGTGTAATGAAAACTTATGGAAAGTGGGTGGTGGCACACCAGCTGCTAGTAGGTCTTGGGCTTTCTTCTTTCTTTAACCTGTTCTTTGAGGGTCTTCAGCTGGAAAAATGGAATGGGGTGGGAGTCGCCTTTCCATTTTTTGAAGTATTGCTGTGGATTTTGGTATGTCAAGCGACACCACCAAAATAGGATTGGAAGAACTGAGCTTCAGGACTCTGCACTTAATTCTTTTTAATGTGTTTGTGCGGGTGCAGGAAATGCCAAGTGCCAAAGCAATTCCGTGTCTCTAACATTAAGCGCAGCACCTTTACGCCAAGTGCTCCCCGATGTGGGGTTTTCACGTCAGTTTTTATGGTCTAAAGGCTTTTCTTGTGCCCCAAAAGCCGCAAGGAACCTGCCAGAAACAGGCCTTCATTGCGTAGCTGGGATTTTCATTTGCTCTTGGATTCTTCTCTCCAATCTTTTTTGGAGTTCTTCTGCCAGACTGGGCTGTGACTTCCCGAGCCACGCAGGGTCTGTTGCCTTGCTAAATTGGAATGAAATTGGCCAAGTCCATCAGGAAAGCAAAACCATCCCAAGATTCGCTTGGCCAAAAGACGCAACCGTGAAGATGTCCATACTAGCAGTGGGTGTGAGCGCCGATACTATTAAGTTGTGTGTCCTTCCTGCTTTCACCTGGGCTGGAAGGATGGGCATGGCTGGCCTGTATTTATCATATGAAAATGATGTTACTAAATTTGTCCATAAAGTTCTGATTGTGTTATTATTATTATTACTCATTTTCTGACAGAAAACATTATCATTTTGCCTTTCCCACGTTGTTTTCAGGTGCTGCCCCAGATGGACATCTGTACGTCCCCTGCACTATCGATTGCCTAGGAGGAAGGAGGTTTTGCCACACCTGCACAGCTCAGGTGGATGTGACAGAATCGGTGTGGCCTGACAAGGCATGACTAGCTGTCTGCGTTTTCTGGAGCGCCTCCAAACCATTCTCTGTCAGGGTTTTGGAGGGATTCTCTTCGGGAATTTCTTGCAACGCAGCACCCGGGTGTCCCTTTAGCGCAAAGTCCAGTGGTAAAGGGATTGAATAACTGACAAGCAGGGTCTGGGATGAAAATGGTTGTTAAAATTAAGCAAAGAATGCAATAAGAAAAATGAGCATCCTTTTAAAGTCTGAAATAGTTTGGAATAAAAAATGCTGGGAAAAGGCACTTTTGTATTTGAATCGGTGTAACCGGGTAAAATCTATAGTGAGCAATCAGAGCAGAAATGTGAAAGCCGGATTCTTTTGACTTCTGCAGGGAACTTCATTTTCTTTTCCTGCTCTCTTCAGGACAGGAAAAATCATTACACTGCTCCCATCTTTGCCAAAAAGCTGTGGTGTTTTGAGCAGCCAAAGCCAAGAGGCTTCAGCATCAGGGTCTGCTCCAGAAAGCTCCTGGTCCTGCCCATGCTGTTGGGTATGTCAGAGGGATGCTGGGTTCTCTTTTCCTTCCTACTGGGAGTAGCTTCCTAGGGAATCTGGGTGAAATGCCAGCCTCCTGGCTTTCTCAGGGATGCAAGGACTGAGGGACTACGCTTACCTGGGGGCTTTCCAGCAAGAGGAAATGGGGTGCCAGAGCCGTGTCCCATCAGGCTGCATTTCCTCTTGAGGACAGAGAGTCTGGGCCGAGGCGAGATCGCCACGAGCGCTCGGGAAGAGCATTCCAGGGAACAGGGAGCTCGAATTTCAGGTGCGCCGAACCATTGCCTTAGGGTCTGTCTGCCTCTGTCTCTCTGACCAATGGGATTTGTGCTGAGAGAGAGGTGCTGTCAGGAACAAAAGGTGGAGTAAATCCTTTCTGGGGATGTGCAGCAAAGGACTGAATAGTATGGAAGGAGAGTATTTATAAACTCTATAGCTATTTCTCCCACAATTAAGATGGAGCAGCGCATGGGGTGGTTGGGTTTGGCTGGGCCTGTTATTCTTTGTGCAATTTTAATTGTTGTACAATTTACTGTCCAGTATCTTTCTAACAAAGCTGTCAGAAATTTAGCTTAAGGATTAGAACATGGGTCCATTCACTGCAAAAATTTGCCAAGGCTGGAGGATTGGGGTGATGGCTGCCCCCAGGAAAGGTTACTTATTAATACTGTGTCAGATTTCTCAGTGACTCTTATGGCCAGCGAAGTTCACGCTATTCTCACTAGATAACTGGAAATTATTTCAGTATCATTAGAAATTTTAGAAAAAATCCAGCTAAAATGTCACCCCTGTCTCTTTAAGTTAACTCCAGTTTTGCCCAGTTAGGAACTGCACCGGAGGTGAGGCAGGGGAAATGGCATCAGGGAACAGCTGTAAATTCAAAGGCAGAAAGAGAAGACGTACATCTGTCAGCAAAGGGAAAGATTTCACAAAGCATATCTGTGTGTAATTACTAATAATTTCTGATTCCCAGTGAGAACACCAACTCACAGTCATTCAGGCCTGACAGTCCCCTGCATGCACGTGAGAGCTCAGCACATCCGCGAGAGCCAAGGCCAGCATCTGAAAAGAAGCGAAAAACAGAAGAAAAAGGTGACTTCTTTTACTTTAAAAGTTCTTTTCCAGGTTCCTAAAGCCCCAGCAAACATCTGCTC
>JAPFBE010000514.1:0-44561 GCA_034336665.1 Luscinia megarhynchos
TTTGGGTGTTTTAGCCGTTTTTCGCATTTATCGTGAAACGCTTTTCGCGTTTTCGTGCGCCGCTTCATCGCCTCTCGTGCATGTGGGTCTGCAGCAATGGCGGCCCACCCGTGCGAGTGGGCGTGCAAAAGAGTGTGCTGGTGTTGCCTCTGGGTGTGCGGCAACTGCGGATCACCCGGGGGTGGGCGTGCAAAAGTGTCTGTAGTTGCCCCTGGGTGTGCGCAGCGGACAGCCCTCTGCGTGGGTGGGCGTGCAGAAGATGTCTGCGTGTGTGCTTCACGGAGTGGCTTAGAAATGGCGGCAGCACCCGTGGGTCGAAGCGATGCAGAAGTGTCTGCGGGTGCCTCTGGGTGTGCTGCGGCTGGCCAAGCGCACCTGTGGGTGTAGTGCGTGCAGAAGTGTCTGGGGTTGCTTTTAAGCGTGACGCAGCGGCAGGCCCACCCGGTTGGTGGCAGTTCAAAGGAAGATGTCTGCATGTGTGCCTCTGGGTATGCAGCAATAACCCGACCCACCCGTGGGTTGGCGTGCAAACTTTTTTCTGCGGGTGCCTCTGGGTTTTGTCATAGCGGCTGGCGCACCGTGGGTGGGCTTGAAGAAGTGTCTGTCGTTGGCCCTGAGTGTGCATAGCGGCGGCCCACCCGTGGGTGGGGCGATGGCGTGTCTGCAGCGTGCCTCTGAATGTGCAGCAATTGCCGGCCCACCCGTGGGTGGGCGTGCAGAAATGTCGGGGGTTGGCCCTGGGTGAGCCGCAGCGGCCGGCCCACCCGGTGGGTGGGGCGATGCAGAAGTGTCTCGGCGTGCATCTGGGTTTGCAGCAATGCGGCCCACCCGTGGGTGGGCGTGCAGAAGATGTCTGCAAAGTGCCTCTGGGTGTGCAGCAACTGCGGATCACCCGTGGGTGGGGCGTGCAGAAGTGCCTGCGTCGTGTTCTTCTGGGTGTGCAGCTATGGCGGCCCACCCGTGGGTGAGGGGAGTGGAGAAGTGTCTGCGTGTGGCTTCTGCGTGTATTAGCAATGGCGGCGGCCCACCGTGGGTGAAGCAGGTGCAAAAAGTGTCTGCGGGTCCCTCTGGGGAGTGCAGCAGCGACAACCACCCGGTGGGTGGCGGTGCAGAAAGTGTCTGGGTTTGCTTTGGGGTGAGCGCAGCTACCGGCCCACCGTCGTTGGTGGCGATGCAGAAGTGTCTGTAGTTCCCCCTGGGTGTGCCGCAACGCCCGGCCCACCGAGGGTGAAAGGCGTCTGCAGCGTGTTTGCATAGTGCCTCTGGGTGTGCAGCAGCGGCCGTCCACCCGTGGGTGGGCGTGAAAGAAGGTGTCTGTAGTTGCCCTGGGTGTGCATAGCGACCAGCCCACCCGTGGGTGGGGGTGCAGAAATGTCCTGCGGGGTGCCTCTGGTTGTGCAGCAATGGCCGTCACATACCCGTGGGTGGCGTGCAGAAGTGTATGAGTTGTCCCTGGGTGTGCGCAGCGGGGCCGGCCCACCCGTGGAGTGGCGTGAAGAAGTGTCTGGGGTTGCCTGGGTGTGCATAACCGCCCGGCCCACCGTGGGTGGGCGTGCAGAAGTGTCTGGGGTTGCTTTTGGGTGAGCTGCTACGCCGTACACCGTGGGTGGCGTGCAGAAGTGTCTCCGGTTGCCTCTGGGTGTGCAGCAATAACCGGCCCACCCGTGGGTGGCGTGCAAAACTTTCTGCGGGTGCCTCTGGGTGTGTCATGAGGCTGAAGCAGCACCCGTGGGTGGCGATGCAGAAGTGTCTGTCGTTGCCACTGGGTGTGCCGCCAAAGGCGGCCCACCCGTGGGTGAAGCGATGAGCGTGTCTGCGGCGTGCCTCTGAATGCAGCAATTGCGCGGCCCACCCGTGGGTGGTGCAAAATGTCTGGGGTTGCCCCTGGGTGACGCCAGCGGCGGCCCACCCGTGGGCGTGCAGAAGTGTCTGCGTGTGCATCTGGGTTTGCAGCAATGGCGGCCCACCGTGGGTGGGCGTGCAATATCTGCAAGTGCCTCTGGGTGTGCAGCAACTGCCGGCCCACGCGTGGGTGGCGTGCAAAAAGATGCTGGGTGCGGCTCTGGGAGTGCAACAGCGGCCGACCCACCGTGGGTGGCGTGCAGAAGATGTCTGGGTTTGCTTTTGGGTGAGCGCAACTACCCGGCCCACCCGTGGGTGGGCGTGCAGAAGTGTCTGTAGTTGCCCCTGGGTGTGCGCATAGCGGACAGCCCTCGTGGAGTGGGCGTGCAGAAGTGTCTCGGCAGCCTCTGGGTGTGCAGAAATGGCCCGGCGCACCCGTGGGTGAAGCGTGCAGAAGTGTCTGCGGGTTCTTCTGGAGATGTCGCAGCGGCCGGCCCACCCGGTGGGTGGGGGGTGCAGAAGTGTGTGTAGTTGCCTCTGGTTGTGCAGCAATGGCCGCCGTCCACCCACGTTGGTTTGGGGTGCAGTGTCTGGGCTTGCTTTTGGGTGAGCACGCCAACTGCCCGACCAACCCGTGGGTGGGGCGATGCAGAAGTGTCTGCGGGTGCTTCTCGTGTGTAGTGCAATGGCGGCCCACCCGTGGGTGGGCGTGCAAAAAATGATGCGGGAGCCACTGCGTGTGCAGCAGCGGCCGCCCCACCAGTGGGTGAAGCGTGCAGAAGATGTCTGGGGTTGCCCCTGGGTGTGCGCAAATGGCGGCCCACCGATGGTTTGGCGATGCAGAAGTGTCTGCGGGTGCCTCTGGGTGTGGAGGAGCGGCCCGGCCCACCCGTGGGTGAAGTGCAAAGTGTCTGGGGTTGCCTGAGGTGTGCAACAATGGCGGCCCACCCGTGGGTGGCCGTGGAAAGTGTCTGCAGTTGACCTGGGTGCTCCATAGCGGCCGGCCAGCCGTGGGTGGGCGTGCAGAAGTGTCTGGGCTTGCTTTTGGGTGAGCGCAACTACCGACCAACCCGTGGGTGAAACGTGCAGAAGTGACTGGGGTTGCTTTTGGGTGAGCTGCAACCGCCCGGGCTACCCGTGGGTGGGCGTGGAAGATGTGTCGCGGGTGCTTCTGCATTATTATCGCCCAATGGCCGTCCACGGTGTGTGAAGCGTGCAAAGTGTCTGCGGGTGCATCTGGGTGTGCAGCAGCGGCGGCCCACCACGTGGGTAGGCGTGCAGAAAATGTCTGCGGTGCCTCTGGTTGTGCAGCAATGTCCGTCCCACCCGTGGGTGGGCGTGCAGAAGATGTCTGGGTTTGCCCCTGAGTGTGCGCAACTGCCAACCCACCCGTGGGTGAAGTGGAGAAATATCTGTAATTGCCCTGGGAGTGTCATAGCGGCCGGCCCACCCGAGGGGTGGGCATCTGAAGTGTCTGCGGATGCTTTTGGGTGTGCCGCCAATGGCGGCGCACCCGTGGTGAAGCGTGCAGAAGTGTATCGCGGGTGCCTCTGGGTGTGCAGCAATGGCCGGCCCACCGTGGGTGAGGCGTGCGAAGTGTTTCGCGGGTGCCTCTTGGTGTGCGCAATGGCTGGCCACCGTGGGTGGGCGTGCAGAAAAGATGATCTCGCGGTGCCTCTCTGTGTGCAGCAATGGCGACCCACCGTGGGTAGGCATGCAGAAAGGTGTCTGGGGTTGCCCCTGGGTGTGTCGCAATGGCGGCCACCGTGGGTGGGCATGCAAGAGGTGTCTGGGGTTGCCCTGGGTGTGTCTCGCAATGGCCAGCCCACCCGTGGGTGGGGCGTGCAGAAAGTGTCTCGCGGGTGCCCTGGGTGTAGAGGAGCGGCCGGCCCACCGTGGTTGGCGTGCAGAAGTGTCTGCGGGTGCCTCTGGGTGTGCAGCAACCACCCGCCCACCGTGGGTGGGGCGTGCAGAAAGTGTCTGCCAGTGCCTCTGGTTGTGCAGCAATGGCGGCCCACCCGTGGGTGGGCGTGCAGAAAGATGTCTGGGGATGCCCCTGGGTTTTGCAGCAATGGCGGCCCACCCGTGGGTGGCGTGCGAGAAGATGTCTGGTTTTCGCCTGTGTATGCGGAGCGGCCGTGCCCACCCTGGGTGGGCGTGCAGAGTCTGGATTTGCACCTTGGTGTGCATAGCAGCCGGCCCACCCGTGGGTGAAGTGCAGAAGATGTCAGCGTGTTCCTCTGGGTGTGCAGCAATAGCCCGGCACACCCGTGGAGTAAAGCTGATGCAGAAGTGCCTGGTGTTTCCCCTGTGTGTGCACTAGCGGCCGGCCCACCCGTGGGATGGCGTGCAGAAGTGCCTGGTGTTTTCCCTGTGTGTTATTAGCAAGCCGGCCCACCGATGGGTTGGCGTGCAGAAGTGTCTCGCGAGGTGCTTTTTGGGTGTGCGCTAATGGCGGCGCGCACCGTGAGTGGCGATGCAGAAGTGTATCGCGAGTGCCTCTGGGTGTGCAGCAATGGCCGACCCACCACGTGGAGTAGGCGTGCAGAAGTGTCTCGCGGGTGGCCCCTGGGTGTGCGCAACTGACGCGATCCCCACCACGTGGGTGGGCTTGCAGAAGTGTCTGCATGTGCCTCTGGAGTTTGCAGCAGCGGCGGGATAACGTTGGGTGAAGTGCAGAAGTCTCTGGTGTTCCTGTGGGTTTGCAGGAACGGCGGCCCACCCGTGGGTGGGCGTGCAGAAGTGCCTGGTGTTTCCCCTGTGTGTGCCGCCACGACCGGCCTACCAGTGAGTTGGCGTGCAGAAGTGTCTGCGGGTGCTTTTGGGTGTGCCGCAATGGCCAGCGCACCCGTGAGTGGGCGTGCAGAAGTGTATGCGGGTGCCTCTGGGTGTGCAGCAATGGCCGGCCCACCCGTGGGTGGGCGTGCAGAAGTGTCTGCGGGTGCCTCTGGGTGTGTAGCAACGGCCGGCCCACCCGTGGATGGGTGTGCAGAAGTGTCTGGGTTTGCCCCTGAGTGTGCTGCATCGGCCGTCCCACCCGTGGGTGGGCGTGCAGAAGTGTCTGGGCTTGCCTCTGGGTGTGCCGCACCAGCCGGCCCACCCGTGGGTGGGCGTGCAGAAGTGTCTGGGCTTGCTTTTGGGTGAGCCGCAACTGCAGGCCCACCCGTGGGTGGGCGTGCAGAAGTGTCTGGGTTTGCTTTTGGGTGAGCTGCAACCGCCGGCCCACCCGTGGGTGGGCGTGCAGAAGTGTCTGCGGGTGCTTCTGCGTGTGTCCGAATGGCCGGCCCACCCGTGGGTGGGCGTGCAAAAGTGTCTGCGGGTGCCTCTGGGTGTGCAGCAACGGCCGGCCCACCCGTGGGTGGGGGGCAGAAGTGTCTGCGGGTGCCTCTGGTTGTGCAGCAATGGCCGTCCCACCCGTGGGTGGGCCTGCGGAAGTGTCTGGGTTTGCCTCTGGGTGTGCCGCAACGGCCAACCCACCCGTGGGTGGGCGTGCAGAAGTGTCTGCGTGTGCCTCTAGGTGTGAAGCTGCAGCCACGTACACCGATGCGTGGGGAGTGCAGAAAGTATCTGGTGTTGCCTCTGTATGTGCGCAAAGGCCCGGCCCACCGATGGGTGGGGCGTGCGAAAGATGTCTGTAATTGTACTGGGTGTGCATAGCGGCCGGCCCACCCGAGGGTGGGCGTGCAGGCGATGTCTGCGTGTATGACCCTAGGTGTGCATAGCGGCCGACCCACCCTTGAGTGAAGCGTGCAGAAGTGTTTCGCGGGTGCATCTGGGTTTTGCAGCAATGGCGGCCCACACCGATGGGTGGGCGTGCAGAAAGGTGTCTGCAAGTGCCTCTGGGTGTGCAGCAACTGCGGATCACCGATGGGTGAGGCGTGCATAAGTGTCTGGGGTTGCCTCTGGGTGTGCAGCAACGGCCGGCCCACCCGTGGATGGGTGTGCAGAAGTGTCTGGGTTTTCCCCTGAGTGTGCTGTAACGGCCAGCCCACCCGTGGGTGGGCGTGCAGAAGTGTCTGGGGTTGCCTCTGGGTGTGGAGCAGCGGCGGCCCACCCGTGGGTGGGGCGTGCAGAAAGTATCTCGCGTGTGCTTCTGGGTGTGCAGCAACGGCCGGCCGCCCCGTGTGTGGGCGTGCAGAACTGTCTAAGATTGCCCCTGCGTGTGCCGCAACGGCCGGCCCGCCGGTGGGTGGGCGTGCAGAAGTGTCTGCGGTTGCCTCTGGAATTGCGCAGCGGCCCGGCCACCCGTGGGTGAGGCGTGCAAGAGAATGTCTCGCGTGTGCCTCTGGGTGTGCAGCAATGGCCAGCCCTTTACCGTGGGTAGGCGTGCAGAAGTGTCTGCAAATTCCTCTGTGTGTGCAGCAATGGCGGCCCACCCGTGGGTGAAGCGTGCAGAAAATGTCTGCGTGTGCCTCTGGGTGTGCGCAATGGCCGTCCCACCCGTGGGTAGGCGTGCAGAAGATGTCTGTCGTTGCCCCTGGGTGTGCACTTAGCAGGCTGACCTACCCGTGGGTGGCGTGCAGAAGTGTCTGGGTTTGCCTCTGGGTGTGCCGCAGCGGCCACCCGATGGCGTGCAGAAGTGCCTGGTGTTTCCCCTGTGTGTGCCGCCCACGACCGGCCTACCGTGAGTTGGCGTGCAGAAGTGTCTCGCGGGTGCTTTTTGGGTGTGCGCAATGGCCAGCGCACCCGTGGTGGGCGTGCAGAAGTGTATCGCGGGTGCCTCTGGGTGCAGCAATGGCGGCCCACCCGTGGAGTGGCGTGCAGAAGTGTCTCGCGAGGTGCCTCTGGGTGTGTAGCAGCGGCCGGCCCACCCGTGGATGGGTGTGCAGAAGTGTCGAGGCTTGCCTCTGGGTGTGCAGCACCAGCCGGCCCACCCGTGGGTAGGCGTGCAAGAAGTGTCTGGAGCTTGCTTTTGGGTGAGCGCAACTGCCACGACCCACCCGTGGGTGGCGTGCAGAAGTGTCTGGGTTTGCTTTTGGGTGAGCTGCAACGCCCGGCCCCACCCGTGGGTGGCGATGCAGAAGTGTCTGCGAGGTGCTTCTGCGTGTGTCGAATGGCAGGCCCACCCGTGGGTGAAGTGAGTGCAAAAGGTAATCTCGCGAGGTGCCTCTGGGTGTGCAGCTTAGCGGCCGGCCCACCCGTGGGTGGGGGCAGAAATGTCCTGCGGGTGCCTCTGGTTGTGCAGCAATGGCGCGTCCCACCCGTGGGTGGGCCTGCTTGAAGATGTCTGGGTTTGCCTCTGGGTGTGCGCGGCGGCCAACCCACCCGTGGAGTGAAGTGCAGAGAATGTCTCGCGTGTGCTTCTAGGTGTGAAGCTGCAGCCCGGCCCACCACGTCGCGTGGGGGGCGTGCAGAAGTATCTGAGTGTTGCCTCTGTATGTGCGCCAAAGGCGGCCCACCGTGGGTGAGGCGTGCAGAAAAGTGTCTGTAATTGTACTGGGTGTGCGCAGCGGCCCGGCCCACCCGGGGGTGAAGCGTGCAGGCGATGTCTGCGTATGACCCTGGGTGTGCGCAGCGGCGGCCCACCCGTGGAGTGGCGTGCAGAAGTGTTTGCGGTGCATCTGGGTTTTGCAGCAATGGCGGCCCACCCGTCCGGTGAGGCGTGCAGAAGTGTCTGCAAGTGCCTCTGGGTGTGCAGCAACTGCGGATCACCCGTGGGTGGTAGATGCGCATAAGTGTCTGGGGTTGCCTCTGGGTGTGCAGCAACGGCCGGCCCACCCGTGGATGGGTGTGCAGAAGTGTCTGGGTTTGCCCCTGAGTGTGCTGTAACGGCCAGCCCACCCGTGGGTGGGCGTGCAGAAGTGTCTGGGGTTGCCTCTGGGTGTGGAGCAACGGCCGGCCCACCCGTGGGTGGGCGTGCAGAAGTGTCTGCGTGTGCTTCTGGGTGTGCAGCAACGGCCGGCCGCCCGTGTGTTGAAGCGTGCAGAACTGTCTAAGATTGCCCCTCACGTGTGCGCAGCGGCCGACCACGCCGGTGGGTGAGCGTGCAGAAGTGTCTGCGGTTGCCTCTGGAATTGCACTTAGCGGCGGCCCTCCCGTGGGTGAAGCGTGCAGAAGATGTCTGCGTGTGCCTCTGTGTGTGCAGCAATGGCGGCCCACCCGTGGGTGGGGTGCAGAAAATGTCTGCGTGTGCCTCTGGGTGTGCGCAATGGCCGTCCCACCCGTGGGTGAAGCGTGCAGAAGATGTCTGTCGTTGCCGTGGGTGTGCGCAGGCGACCACACCGATGAGAGTGAAGCGTGCAGAAGTGTCTGCGGGTGCCTCTGGGTGTGCAGCAATGATCGGCCCACCGCGTGGGTGAGGCGTGCAGAAAGTGTCTGTTGGTGCTCCTTGGTGTGCCGCAATGGCCGGCCCACCCGTGGGTGGCCGTGCATAAGTGTCTGCGGTTGACCCTGGGTGCGCAGCAACGGCCGGCCCACATGTGGGTGGGCGTGCAGACGTGTCTGCTGGTGGCCCCTGGGTGTGCCGCAACGGCGGGCCCACATGTGGGTGGGCGTGCAGAAGTGTCTGGGGTTGCCTCTGGGTGTGCCGCAACAGCGGCCCACCCGTGGCGATGCAGAAGTGCCTGGTGTTTCCCTTGTGGTATTGCCACAGCGGCCGGCCCACCCGTGGGTTGGCGTGAAGAAGTGTCTCGCGAGGTGCCTCTGCATGTGAAGCAGTGGCGGCCCACCTGTGGGTGGGGCGTGCAGAAGGACTCTGCGGTTGACCCTGGAGTGCGCGCGGCGACCCACATGTAAGTGGGCGTGCAGACGTGTCTGCGGGTGGCCCCTGGGTGAGTCGCAGGCGGCCCACCGTGGGTGAGGCGTGCAGAAAGTGTTCGCGGGTGCATCTGGGTTTGCAGCAATGGCCGGCCCACCGTCGGTGGGGCGTGCAGAAGTGTCTGCGGGTGCCTCTGGGTGTGCAGCAGCGGCCGGCCCACCCGTGGATGGGTGTGCAGAAGTGTCTGGGTTTTGCCCTGAGTGTGCTGCAGCGGCGGCGCACCGTGAGTGGTAAAGTGCAGAAGTGTATCCGAGGGTGCCTCTGTGTATTGCAGCAATGGCGACCCACCCGTGGGTAGGCGTGCAGAAAAGGTAGTCTGCGGGTGCCTCTTGGTGTGTTGCAATGGCGGCCCACCCGTGAATGGGCGTGCAGGAGTGTCTCGCGGTTGATCCTGGAGTGCGCCCGCCAGCGGCCCGACCCTTTCGTGGAGTGGATGTGCAGAAGTGTCTGCTCGTGCCCCTGGGTTTGCAGCAATGGCCGGCCCACCCGTGGGTGGGCGTGCAGAAGTGTCTGCGTGTGCCTCTGGGTGTGCTGCAATCGCCGGCCCACCCGTGGGTGGGCGTGCAGAAGTGTCTGCGGTTGACCCTGGGTGCGCAGCAAGGGCCGGCCCACATGTGGGTGGGCGTGCAGACGTGTCTGCGGGTGGCCCCGGGGTGTGCCGCAACGGCCGGCCCACCCGTGGGTGGGCGTGAAGAAATGTTCGCGGGTGCATCTGGGTGTGCAGCAATGGCGGCCCACCCGTGGGTGAGGCGTGCAGAAGTGTCTCGCGAGGTGCCTCTGGATGTGTAGCAGCGGCGGCCCACCCGTGGATGGGTGTGCAGAAGTGTCTGGGTTTGCCCTGAGTGTGCTGCAGCGGCGGCTCACCCGTCGGTGAAGCGTGCAGAAGTGTCGGGCTTGCCTATGGGTGTGCCGCAGCACCAGCGACCCCTACCCGTGGGTGGGCGTGCAGAAGTGTCTGGGCTTGCTTTTGGGTGAGCCCCAACTGCCGGCCCTCCCGTGGGTGGGCGTGCAGAAGTGTCTGGGTTTGCTTTTGGGTGAGCTGCAACCGCCGGCCCACCCGTGGGTGGGCGTGCAGAAGTGTCTCGCGGGTGCTTCTCGCGTGTGTCGAATGGCGAGCCCACCCGTGGGTGAAGTGCAAAAAGTGTCTCGCGAGGTGCCTCAGGGGTGTGCAGCAGCGGCCGACCCACCCGTGGGTGGGGGGCAGAAGATGTCTGCGGGTGCCTCTGGTTGTGCAGCAATGGCCGTCCCACCCGTGGGTGGGCCTGCGGAAGTGTCTGGGTTTGCCTCTGGGTGTGCCGCAACGGCCAACCCACCCGTGGGTGGGCGTGCAGAAGTGTCTGCGTGTGCCTCTAGGTGTGAAGCTGCAGCCGGCCCACCCGTGCGTGGGCGTGCAGAAGTATCTGGTGTTGCCTCTGTATGTGCCGCAAAGGCCAGCCCACCCGTGGGTGGGCGTGCAGAAGTGTCTGTAATTGTACTGGGTGTGCCGCAACGGCCGGCCCACCCGGGGGTGGGCGTGCAGACGTGTCTGCGTATGACCCTGGGTGTGCATAGCGGCCCGGCCCACCCGTGGAGTAGGCGATGCAGAAGTGTTCGCGAGGTGCATCTGGGTTTGCAGCAATGGCGGCCCACCCGATGCGGTGGGCGTGCAGAAGTGTCTGCAAGTGCCTCTGGGTGTGCAGCAACTGCGGATCACCGTGGGTGAAGTGCATAAGTGTCTGGGGGTTGCCTCTGGGTGTGCAGCAGCGGCGGCCCACCCGTGGATGGAGTGTGCGAAGTGTCTGGGTTTGCCCTGAGTGTGCTGTAGCGGCCAGCCCACCCGTGGAGTGGGCGTGCAGAAGTGTCTGGGGTTGCCTCTGGGTGTGCACGCAGCGGCGGCCCACCCGTGGGTGGCGTGCAGAAGTGTCTGCGTGTGCTTCTGGGTGTGCAGCAGCGGCGGCCGCCCGTGTGTGAAGCGTGCAGAACTGTCTAAGATGGCCCCTGCGTGTGCATAGCGACACGACCCGCCGGTGGGTGGGGCGTGCAGAAGTGTCTGCGGTTGCCTCTGGAATTGCCGCAGCGGCGGCCCTCCCGTGGGTGGGGCGTGCAGAAGTGTCTCGTGTGTGCCTCTGGGTGTGCAGCAATGGCGGCCCTTTAAGTAGGTGGGGCGTGCAGAAGTGTCTGCAAATTCCTCTGTGTGTGCAGCAATGGCGACCCACCCGTGGGTGAAGCGTGCAGAAGTGTCTGTCGTTGCCCCTGGGTGTGCGCATGGCGTGACCCGTGGAGTGGCGTGCAGAACTGTCTCGCGGGTGCCTCTGGGTGTGCAGCAGCGGCCGGCCCACCGATGGGTGAAGATGCAGAAGTGCCGCAGGTTGACCCTGCGTGCGCGGCAATGGACTGACCAACCCAGGGGGTGGCGTGCACAAGTGCCTGGCTTTGTTCCTGGGTGTGTTGCAATGGCGGCCAACCCGTGGGTGGGCGTGCAGATGTGTCTCTTGGCGTGCTTCTGGGGCGTGTCGCAGCGGCGGCGCCCGATGGGTGGCGTGCAGAAGTGTCTGCAGTTGCCCCTGAGTGTGCCCGCTAGCGGCCCGACCCCTCTTCGTGGTTGAAGTGCAGAAGTGTTTGCGGGTGCCCTCTGGGTGTGGAGCAATGGCGGCCCTGCGTGGGTGGGCGTGCAGAAAGTTTCTGGCGTTGCCTTTGGGAGTGCAGCAATGGCGGCCCACCCGTGGGTGGCGTGCAGAAGATGTCTGGGTTTGCCCCTGCGTGTCGCAGCGGCGGCCCACCGGTGGGTGGGCGTGGAAGAAGATGTCTTGTGTATCCCCTGGGTGTGCGCAGCGGCCGGCCCACCCGTGGAGTGGGCGTGCAAAAGTGCTTTCGGGGTGCCTCTGGAGGCGTGGAGCAATGGCGGCCCACCCGTGGGTGGGCGTCGCAGAAAGATGTTTCGCGCCTGCCTGCGGTCGCGCCAACAATGGCGGCCCACCCGTGGGTGAGAGTGCACAAGTGTCTGCAGGGTGCCTCTGGAGTGCGCAGCAACGGCGACCCACCGATGAGTGAGGCGTGCAGAAGTGTCTGGGCTTGGCCCTGGGTGTGCCGCCTAGCGGCCGGCCCACCGATGGAGTCGGCGATGCAGAAGTGTTCGCGGGTGCATCTGGGTTTGCAGCAATGGCGGCCCACCGTCGGTGGGGCGTGCAGAAGTGTCTGCAAGTGCCTCTGGGTGTGCAGCAACTGCGGATCACCCGTGGGTGAGAAGTGCATAAGTGTCTGGGGTTGCCTCTGGGTGTGCAGCAGCGGCGGCTCACCCGTGGATGGGTGTGCAGAAGTGTCTGGGTTTGCCCTGAGGTGTGCTGTAGCGGCCAGCCCACCCGTGGGTGGGAGCGTGCAGAAATGTCTGGGGTTGCCTCTGGGTGTGGAGCAACGGCCCGGCCCACCCGTGGGTGAGGCGTGCAGAAAGATGTCTGCGTGTGCTTCTGGGTGTGCAGCGGCGGCGGCGCCCGTGTGTGAAGTGCAGAAGTGTCTCTGCGGTTGACCCTGGGTGTGCCGCAGCGGCCGGCCACGCCCGGTGGGTGAGGCGTGCAGAAGTGTCTCGCGGTTGCCTCTGGAATTGCGCAGCGGCCCGGCCCTCCGATGGGTGGGAGTGCAGAAGTGTCTGCGTGTGCCTCTGGGTGTGCAGCAATGGCGGCCCTTCGTAGATGGGCGTGCAGAAGTGTCCATAAATTCCTCTGTGTGTGTGCAGCAATGGCGGCCCACCCGTGGGTGAAGGCGTGCAAAGTGTCTGTCGTTGCCCTGGGTGTGCAGCAGCGGGCGGCCCACCCGTGGGTAGGCGATGCAGAAAGTGTCTCGCGGGTGCCTCTGGGTGTGCAGCAGCGGCCGGCCCACCACGTGGGTGAAGCGTGCAAAAATACCTTAGGTTGACCCTGCGTGCGCGGCAAATGGACTGACCAACCCAGGGTGGCGTGCACAAGTGCCTGGCTTTGTTCCTGGGTGTGTTGCAATGGCGGCCAACCCGTGGGTGGGGCGTGCAGATAGTGTCTGCGGCGTGCCCGGGCGTGTCATAGCGGCGGCGCCCGATGGGTAGGCGTGCAGAAGTGTCTGCAGTTGCCCCTGAAGTGTGCCATAGCGGCCCGGCCCTTTCGTGGTTGGGGAGTGCAGAAGTGTTTGCGGGTGCCTCTGGGGTGTGGAGCAATGGCGGCCCACCCGTGGGTGAAGCGTGCAGAAAGTTTCTGGCGTTGCCTTTGGGAGTGCAGCAATGGCGGCCCACCCGTGGGTGAGGCGTGCAGAAAATGTCTGGGTTTGCCCCTGCGTGTGCATAGCGGCCTGCGCACCCGTGGGTGAAGCAGTGGAGAAATGTCTTGTGTATCCCCTGGGTGTGCATAGCGGCCGGCCCACCCGTGGGTGGCGTGCAAAAGAGTGCTTTTGGTGCCTCTGGAGAGTGGAGCAATGGCGGCCACCCGTGGGTGGGGCGTGCAGAAGTGTCTGCGCCTGCCGCTCGGTCGCAACAATGGCGGCCCACCCGTGGGTGGCGTGCACAAACGTGTCTGCGGGTGCCTCTGGAGTGCGCAGCAACGGCCGACCCACCGTGAGTGGAGCGTGCAGAAGTGTCTGGGCTTGGCCTGGGTGTGCCGCAGCGGCGGCCCACCCGTGGGTGAAGTGCAGAAGTGTTTCGCGGGTGCATCTGGGTTTGCAGCAATGGCCGGCCCACCGATGCGGTTAGGCGTGCAGAAGTGTCTGCAAGTGCCTCTGGGTGTGCAGCAACTGCCGGATCACCCGTGGGTGGGCGTGCATAAGTGTCTGGGGTTGCCTCTGGGTGTGCAGCAACGGCCGGCCCACCCGTGGGTGGGTGTGCAGAAGTGTCTGGGTTTTCCCCTGAGTGTGCTGTAACGGCCAGCCCACCCGTGGGTGGGCGTGCAGAAGTGTCTGGGGTTGCCTCTGGGTGTGCCGCAACGGCCGGCCCACCCGTGGGTGGGCGTGCAGAAGTGTCTGCGTGTGCTTCTGGGTGTGCAGCAACGGCCGGCCTCCCCGTGTGTCGGCGTGCAGAAGTGTCTAAGATTGCCCCTGCGTGTGCCGCAAGGGCCGGCCCGCCGGTGGCTGGGCGTGCAGAAGTGTCTGCGGTTGCCTCTGGGTGCATGTGGCCGGCCCTCCCGTGGGTGAAGCGTGCAGAAGTGTCTCGTGTGTGCCTCTGGGTGTGCAGCAATGGCGGCCCTTTACGTGGGTGAAGGCGTGCAGAAGTGTCTGCAAATTCCTCTGTGTGTGCAGCAATGGCCGGCCCACCCGTGGGTGAAGTGCAGAAAGGTGTCTGCAAATTCCTCTGTGTGTGCAGCAATGGCCGGCCCACCCGTGGGTAGGCGTGCAGAAGTGTCTCGCGTGTGCCTCTGGGTGTGCGCAATGGCCGTCCACCACGTGGGTGGGAGTGCAGAAGATGTCTGTCGTTGCCCCTGGGTGTGCGCGGGCGGCCCACCCGTGGGTGAAGCGTGCAGAAGTGTCTGCGAAATTGCCTCTGGGTGTGCAGCAGCGGCCCGTACAGCGATGGATTGAAGCGTGCAGAAGTGTCTGAGTGTTGCCTGTGGGTGTGCAGCAATGGTCGGCCAACCCGTGAGTGGGCGTGCAGAAGTGTCTGCGGGTGCCTCTGGGTGTGCCGCAATGGCCGGATCACTCGAGGGTGGGCGTGCAGAAGTGTCTGGTGTTGCTCTGGGTGTTCCACAGCGGCCCGGCCCACCGTGGGTGGTGCGTGCAGAAGAGTGTCTCGCGAGGTGCCTCTGGGTGTGCAGCAACGGCCGTCCCACCCGTGGATGAAGTGCAGAAGTGTCTGCGTGTGCCTCTGGGTGTGCATAGCGGCCCGGCCCACCACGTGGGTGAAGGCGTGCAGAAAGTGTCTCGCGAGGGTGCGCTGGATGTACGCAGCGGTCGGCCCACCCGTGGAGTGGGGAGTGCAGAATGTCTGTATTTGCCCTTGTCGCGAAACGCAATGAGGCGGGCCCACCGATGGGTGAAGCGTGCAGAAAAATATCTCGTGTTGCCCCTGGGTGTGCAGCAGTGGCCGGCCCACCACGTGGGTGAGCCTGCAAGAAGTGTCTGTATTTGCCCCTAAATTGTGCGCAGCAGGCGGCCCACCGTGGAGTAGGCGTGCAGAAGTGTCTGTATTTGCCCCAGGGGTGGATCAACTGCCCGGCCAAGCCGTGGGAGGCCGTGCAGAAGTGCCTGGGGTTGCCCCTGTTTGTGCCGCAATGGCCGGCGCACCCCTGGGTGGGCGTGCAGAAGTGTCTGTATTTGCCCCTGGGTGTGTTGCAACGGCCGGCCCACCCCCGGGGTGGGGGTGCAGAAGTGTCTGCGGATGCCTCTGGGTGTGGAGCAATGGCCGGCCCACTCGTGGGTGGAGAGTGCAGAGGATGATCTGCGGGTTGCCTCTGGGTGGGCGTAGCGGCGAGCCCACTTTCGTGGGTGGCGTGCAGAAGTGTCTGCGGAGTGCGTCTCGGTGTGCGCACTAGCGGCCGACCCACGGTGGGAGGGCGTGCAGAAGTGTTTGCGAGTGCCTCTGGGCGTGGAGCAATGGCCGTCCAACCCGTGGGTGGCCGTGCAGAAGAATCTGTAATTGCCCATGGGTGTGCCGCAACGGCCGGCCCACCCGTGGGTGGGCGTGCAGAAGTGTCTGCGTGTGCCTGTGGGTGTGCAGCAATGGCCGGCCCACCCGTGGGTGGCCGTGCAGAAGTGTCTGAGGGTGCCTCTGGGTGTGCATCAACGGCCGTCCTACCATTGGGTGGGCGTGCAGAAGTGTCTGGGTTTGCCTCTGGGTGTGCAGCAACGGCCGGCGCACCCGTGGGTGGGCGTGCAGAAGAGTCTGGGGTTGCCCCTGGGTGTGCCACAACCGCCGGCCCACCCGTGGGTGGGCGTGCAGAAGTGTCTGGTGTTGCCCATGGGTGTGCCGCAATGGCCGTCCCACCCGTGGGTGGGCGTGCAGAAGTGTCTGTAGTTGCCCCTGGTTTTGACGCAACTGCCGGCCCACCCGTGGGTGGGCGTGCAGAAGTGTCTGTAGTTGCCCCTGGGTGTGCCCCAACGGCCGGCCCACCCGTGGGTGGGCGTGATGAAGTGTCTGGGTTTGCCCCTGGGTGTGCCGCAACGGCCGGCCCACCCGTTGGTGAAGGTGCAGGAGTGTTTACGGGTGCCTCTGGGTGTGCAGCAATGGCCGGCCCACCCGTGGGTGGGCCTGTAGAAGTGTCTGGGATTTCTTCTGGGTGCGCCGTAACGGCCGGCCCACCCGTGGGTGGGCGTGCAGAAGTGTCTGGTGTTGCCTGTGGCTGTGCAGCAATGGCCGGCCCACCCGTGGGTGGGCGTGAAGAAGTTTCTGGGGTTGCCCCTGGGTGTGCCGCAATGGCCGTCCCAACCATGGGTAGAGCGTGCAGAAGTGTCTGTAGTTACCCTTGGGTGTGCGCGCGGCCGGCCCACCCGATGGGTGAAGTGCAGAAAGTGTCTCGCGGGTGCCTCTGGAGTCGCGGCAATGTCGGACTACCCGTGGGTGGGGAGTGCAGAAGTGTCTGCAGGTGCCTCTGGGTGTGCAGCATTGGCCCGGCCCACCCGTGGGTGGAGAGTGCAGAAGATGTCTGCAAATTCCTCTGGGTGTGCAGCTTAGCGGCGGATCACCCGTGGGTGAGGCGTGCAGAAGTGTCTGATGTTGCCTGTGGGTGTGCAGCAGCGGCCCGGCCCACCCGTGGGTGAAGCGTGCAGAAGTGTCTGCAGGTGCCTCTGGGTGTGCAGCATTGGCGGCCCACCCGTGGGTGGGGCGTGCAGAAGTGTCTGCAAATTCCTCTGGGTGTGCAGCAGCGGCGGGATCACCCGTGGGTGGGGCGTGCAGAAGTGTCTGATGTTGCCTGGCGGGTGTGCAGCAGCGGCCCGGCCCACCCGTTGGTGAGCGTGCAGAAGTGTCTGCGTGTGCCTCTGGGTGTGCAGCTTGCGGCCCGTCCCACCCGTGGGTGGATGTGCAGAAGTGTCTGGTCTTGGCCCTGGGTGTGCGCTACGGCCCGACCCCACCCGTGGAGTGAAGTGCAGAAGTGTCTGCGGGTGCCTCTGGATGTGGAACAGCGGCCTGCCCACCTGTGGGTGAGAAGTGCAGAAAAGTGTCTGCGTGTGCCTCTGGGTGTTCAGCATCGGCCACGGCCCATAGGTGGTTAGGGCGTGCAGAAGTGTCTGGGGTTGCTTCTGGGTGTGGAGCAGCTGACGGCCAACCCGTGGGTGGGGAGCGTGCAGAAGTCGTCTGCGAGGTGCCTCTGGGTGTGCGCAATGGCGTACACCGTGGGTGAAGCGTGCAGAGCTGTCTATGTTTGCCCCTGCGTGTGCGCAGCGGCCATTACCCGGTGGGTGAAGTGCAGAAGTTTCTGGGATTGCCTCTGGAATTGCGGCAGCTACCCGGCCCACCGATGGGTGAAGCGTGCAGAAAATGTCTGTAGTTGCCCTTGTGCGAGCCACAATGGCGGCCCACCCGATGGGTGTGAGCGTGCGAAAGTTCTGGCTTTGCCTTTGGTTGTGCAGCAATGGCCAGCCCACCCGTGGGTGGGCGTGCAGAAGATGTCTGGGTTTGCCCCTGTGTGTGCGCCAAAGGCGGCCCACCCGTGGGTGAAAGGTGCAGGAGTGTTCACGGGTGCCTCTGGGTGTGCACTTAGCGGCCGACCACCCGTGGGTAGAGCGTGCAGAAGTGTCTGTGGTGTTTCCTCTGGGTGCGCCCGTGGCGGCGGCCCACCCGTGGAGTGAAGCGTGCAGAAAGGTGTCTGGTGTTGCCTGTGGGTGTGCAACAGCGGCCAGTCCACCCGTGGGTGAGGCGTGCAGAACTGTCTGCGAGGTGCCTCTGGAGTGTGCATAGCGGCCGGCAGCACCGAGTGGGTGAAGGCGTGCAGAAGTGTCTGGGGTTTGCCTCTGGGTGTGCAGCAGCGGCCGGCCCACCCGTGGGTGGAGTGTGCAGCAGTGTCTGGTCTTGGCCTGGGTGTGCGCACAAAGGCCCGGCCACCCGTGGGTGGGCGTGCAGAAAGACTGTCTGCGGCGTGCCTCTGGATGTGGAGCAGCAGCCGCACACGTGATTGGGGCGTGCAGAAGTGTCGTCCAGCGTCCCTCTGGGTGTGCAGCAATGGCGGCCCACCCGTGGGTGAAGGGCGTGCAAAGTGTCAGCGTGTGCCTCTGGGGTGTGCAGCAGCGAGCCCGGCCCACCGTGGGTGAGCGTGCAGAAGTGTCTGGGGTTGCCTCTGGGTGTGCAGAGCAGCCCGGCCCACCCGTGGATGAGGGCGTGCAGAAGTGTCTGGTGTTGCCTGTGGGTGTGCAGCAGTGAGCCGGCCCCACCCGTGGGTGGGGGTGAAGAAGATTTCTGGGGTTGCGCTGGGTGTGCCGCAGTAGCGTCCCACCCGTGGGTAAGCGTGCAGAAGTGTCTGTAAGTTGCCCTTGGGTGTGCATAGCGGCGACCCACCGATGGCTGAAGTGCAGAAGTGTCTGCGTGTGCCTCTGGGTGCTTAGCAATATCCGGACCACCCGTGGGTGAAGTGCAGAAGTGTCTGCTGGTGCCTCTGGGTGTGCAGCATTGGCGACCCACCGATTGGGTGGGGGTGCGAAGTGTCTGCAAATTCCTCTGGAGTGTGCAACAGCGGCGGATCACCCGTGGGTGAGGCGATGCAGAAGTGTCTGATATTGCCTGTGGGTGTGCAGCAATGGCGGCCCACCGTGGGTGAAGTGCAGAGATTGTCTGCGGGTGCCTCTGGGTGTGCAGCAAGCGGCCGTCCCACCCGTGGGTGGATGAAGTGCGAAGTGTCTGAGGTCTTGGCCTGGGTGTGCGCTACTGGCCCGGCCCACCCGTGGGTGGGCGTGCAGAAGTGTCTGCTTGAGGTGCCTCTGGATGTGCAGCAGCGGCCTGCTTACCCGTGGGTGAAGTGCAGAAGTGTCTGCGTGTGCCTCTGTGTGTGCAGCAGCGGCCGGCCCACGGTGGTTGAAGTGCGTGCAGAAGTGTCTGGGAGTTGCTTCTGGGTGTGTGCAGCAACGGCCGACCAACCACGGTGGGTGAAGTGCAGAGAGTGTCTGCGGGGTGCCTCTGGGTGTGCCGCAATGGCGGCCCACCACGATGGGTGGCGTGCTAGGAACTGTCTATGTTTGCCCTGCGTGTGCATGCGGCATTACGGTGGGTGGAAGCGTGCAGAAGTGTCTGGGATTGCCCTCTGGAATTGCGGCAACTACCGGCCCTCCGTGGGTGAAGCGTGCAGAAAGTGTCTGTAGTTGCCCTTGTGAGAGCCACAGCGGCCGGCCCACCGATGTGTGGGCGTGCAGAAGGTTCTGGCTTTGCCTTTGGTTGACAAGCAATGGCCAGCCCACCGCGTGGGTGGGCGTGCAGAAGTGTCTGGGGTTTGCCCTGGTGTGTGCCGCAAAGGCGGCCCACCCGTGTGGGTGAAGGTGCAGAAGTGTTCACGCGGGTGCCTCTGGGTGTGCAGCAATGGCGGACCCACCCGTGGGTGGGGCGTGCAGAAGATGTCTGCAGTGTTTCCTCTGGGTGCGCCCGTGCTTGGCCCGGCCACCCGTGGAGTGAAGGCGTGCAGAAGTGTCTGCTGTTGCCTGTGGGTGTGCAGCAATGGCCGTTACCGATGGGTGGCAGAACGCAGGCACTGTCTGGCGGGAGTGCCTCTGGGTGTGCCCATAGCGGCCGGCCAGCACCCGTGGGTGAAGCGTGCAGAAGTGTCTGGGTTTGCCACTGGGTGTGCAGCAACGGCCGGCCCACCCGTGGGTGGGTGTGCAGCAGTGTCTGGTCTTGGCCCTGGGTGTGCCACAAAGGCCGGCCCACCCGTGGGTGGGCGTGCAGAACTGTCTGCGTGTGCCTCTGGATGTGGAGCAACAGCCTGCCCACCCGTGGTTGGGCGTGCAGAAGTGTCTTCGCGTCCCTCTGTGTGTGCAGCAATGGCCAGGCCACCCGTGGGTGGGCATGCAGAAGGGTCTGGGGTTGCCTCTGAGTGTGGAGCAACGGCCGGCCCACCCTTGGGTGGGGGGCAGAAGTGTCTGCGTGTGCCTCTGGGTGTGCAGCAACGGCCGGCCCACCCGTGGGTGGGCGTGCAGAACTGTCTAAATTTGCCCCTGCGTGTGCCGCAATGGCCGGCCCGCCGGTGGGTGGGCGTGCAGAAGTGTCTGCGGTTGCCTCTGGAACTGCCGCAACTGCCGGCCCTCCCGTGGATGGGCGTGCAGAAGTGTCTACGGGTGCCTCTGGGTGTGCAGCAATGGCCGGCCCACCCGTAGGTGGGGCGTGCAAGGGTGTCTGCGGGTGCCTCTGGGTGTGCAAACGCGGCGCGTCCACCAATGGGTGGATGTGCGAAGTGAGCTGGTCTTGGCCTGGGTGTGCCTACGGACGTCCCACCCGTGGGTGAAGCGTGCAGAAGTGTCTGCGGGTGCCTCTGGATGTGCAACAGCGGCCTGCCCACCCATGGGTGGGCGTGCAAAGTGTCTGCGTGTGCCTCTGTGTCATGCAGCAGCGGCCGACCCACCCGGTGGTTGGGGCGTGCAGATGTGTCTGCAAGAGTTGCTTCTGGGTGTGGAGCTGGCGGCGGTCACCGTGGGTGGGCGTGCAGAAGTGTCTCGCAGGTGCCTCTGGGTGTGCGCTGGCGGCGACCCACCCGTGGGTGGGGCGTGCAGAACTGTCTATGTTGCCCCTGCGTGTGCAGCAGCGGCGGCCACCCGGTGGGTGGCGTGCAGAAGAGTTCTGGGATTGCCTCTGGAGTGTGCGGCAACTACCGGCCCTCCCGTGGGTGAAGTGCAGAAGTCTGTAGTTGCCCTTCTGCGGTGCCACAGCGGCGGCCCACCCGTGGGCAGCGTGCAGATTTCTGGCTTTGCGCGTTTGGTGTGCAGCAATGGCCAGCCCACGGTGGGCGTGCAGTGTCTGGAGCTTGCCGGCAAGGCGGCCGCACCGTGGGTGAAGGTGCAGAGTGTTCCGCGAGGTGCCTCTGGGTGTGCAGCAATGGCGGCCCACCACCCGTGGGTGAAGCGTGCAGAAAAGTGTCTGCGTGTGCCTCTGGGGTGCGCCGTAGCGGCCCGACCCACCGTGGGTGAAGTGCAGAAGTGTCTGGTGTTTCCTCTGGGTGTGCAGCAGCGGCGGTCACCCGTGGGTGGTCGTGCAGCGGTGTCTGGTCTTGGCCATGGGTGTGCCACAAAGGCGGCCCACCGCGTGGGTGAAGCGTGCAGGAACTTGTCTCGCGTGTGCCTCTGGATGTGGGGCAGCAACAGCCTGCCCACCCGTGGTTGAAGCGTGCAGAAATGTCCGAGATCCCTCTGTGTGCGCAGCAATGGCGGCCCACCCGTGGGTGAGTCGTGCAGAAGGGTCTGGGGTTGCCTCTGAGTGTGGAACAGCGGCGGCCCACCGCGTGGGTGGGGGCAGAAGTGTCTGGGCGTGTGCCTCTGGGGTGTGTGCAGCAGCGGCGAGCCCACCCGTGGGTGGGCGTGCAAGAACTGTCTAAGTTTGCCCCTCGCGGTGTAGTACGCAATGGCGGCCCGCGGTGGAGTGGAAGCGTGCAGAAGTGTCTACGTGTGCCTCTGGGTGTGCAGCAAACGTGGCGGCCCACCCGTGGGTGAAGCGTGCAGAAGTGTCTGCAAATCCCTCTATGTAATGTGCAGCAATGGCGGCCCGACCCGTGGGTGGGGCGTGCAGAAAAGTGTCTGTAGTGTTGCCTCTGGGTTATTGCAGCAGGGCCCGGCCCACCCGTGGGTGGGCGTGCAGAGTAATCTGCGCGTGTGCCTCTGGGTGTGCGCAATGGCGTCCCACCCGTGGGTGGCGTGCAGAAATGTCTGTAAGTTGCCCCTGGGTGTGCGCAGGCGGCCCACCCGTGGGTGGCGATGCAAGAAGTGTCTGCGGGTGCCTCTGGGTGTGCAGCAGCGGCAGGCCACCCGGTGGGTGGGCGTGCAGAAAGTGCCTGGGGTTGACCCATGCGTGCGCGTAACGCGGAATGACCATTACCCGTGGGTGGCGTGCACAAGTGCGCATGGCTTTGCCCCTCGGGTGTGCCCGTAGCAGCATGTCCCACCACTGGGTGGGAGTGCAGAAGGTGTCTGTTGTTGCCCCTGGGTGTGCAGCAGCGGCGTCCCTCCACTGGGTGGCCCGTTGCAGAAGTATCCTGCGGGTGCCCTGTGTGTGTGCAGCAATGGCGGCCCACCGTGGGTGGGCGTGCAGAAGGTGTCTGGGGTTGCCCCTGTTTGCCGCGAGGCCGGCCCACCCGTGGGTGAAGGTGCAGAAATGTTCCGCGGGGATTGCCTCTGGGTGTGCAGCAATGGCGGCCACCGCGGGGTGAGGCGTGCAGAATATGCCGTGTTGCCTGCTGGGTGTGGAGCACTGGGCCGGCCCACCCGTGGGTGGAGGCGTGCAGAACTTTATCTGCGGGTACCTATGGGTGTGCGCAGCGGCCCGGCACCCGTGGGTGAAGCGTGCAGAAGTGTCTGGGTTTGCTTCTGGGTGTGCGGCGATGGCCGGCCCACCCGGTGGGTGAAGATGCAGAAAGATGTCTGCGGTTGCCTCTGGGTGTGCACGCAATGGCCGGCCACCCGTGGGTGCGCTGAGTGCAGAGAGTGTCTGGGGTTGCCCCTGGGTGTGCCTCAGCGGCCCGTCCACCCGTGTGTGAAGCGTGCAGAAGTGTACTAGTTGCCCTGTGGGTGTGCCATAGCGGCCGACCCACCCGTGTGTGGTGAGGCTGAAGTGTCTGTGTTTGACCCTGCGTCGCGCAACAGTGGCGGCCCGCTTTAGGTGGGTAGGCGTGCAGGCGATGTGTCGCGGGAGCCTCTGAATGTGCGCAGCGGCCGGCCCACCCGATGGGTTGGCTTGCAGAAGATGTCTCTGGTTTCCACTAAAGTGTGCATAGCGGCCGGCCCACCCGATGGTTGAAGCGTCGCCAAGTTTCAGCGTGTACCCCTGGGTGTGCGCGATGTCCGACCCATCCGCGTGGGTGCGTGCAGTAGAGCCTGAGGTTGCCTCTGGGTGTGCAGCCACGGCCCGGCCCACCGATGGGTGAGGCGTGCCAGGTTGGGTTTTGCCTCTGGGTGTACGCCACGGCCGTCCCACCCGTGGGTGAAGCGTGCAGAAGAACCTGTGTGTGCCTCTGGGTGAGCGGCGGCGGCCCGGCCCACCCACGTGGGTGGGCGTGCAGGAGGGCCTGCGGTTACCTCTGGGTGTGCAGCCCGCGGCCGGCCCACCCGATGGGTGGGGGCGTGCAGAAAAACCTCTGCGGTTTCCCTCTGGAGTGCGACACAAGGACCAACCCACCCGTAAGTGGGGCGTGCAGAATTGTTCTGCGTGTGTCTCTGGGTGTGCCGCGGCCCGGCCGCACCCGTGAAGTAGGCTGCAGAAGGGTTTCGCGGTTGCCTCTGGGTGTGCCAGCGGCGGCCCACCCATGGGTGGGCGTGCAGAAAGAGCCTGCAATTGCCTCTGGGTGTGCCGCCCAGCGGCCCGGCCCAACCGTGGGTGAAGTGCAGAAGAGCCTGCAATTGCCTCTGGGTGTGCCGCCACGGCCCGGCCCACCCGTGGGTGGCGTGCAGAAGAGCCTGCGTTTGCCTCTGGGTGTGCGCCCACGGCCGGCCCTCCCGTGGGTGGGGCGTGCAGAAGGAGCCTACGGTTGCCTCTGGGTGTGCCGCCCACGGCCGGCCTACCGATGGGTGGGGGCGTGCAGAGGAGCCTCGCGGTTGCCTCTGGGTGTACGCGCCCGCGGCCACGGCCTACCTGTGGGTGGGCATGCAGAAGGGTTTGCGTGTGCCTCTGGGTTTGTGCCGTCCGCGGCCAGCCCACCCGTGGAGTGGGCGTGCAGAACTGTTCGCGTGTGCCTCTGGGTGTGCCGCCCGCGGCGGCCCACCGTGGAGTGAAGCGTGCAGAAGAGGTTTGCAGTTTTCTCCGGGGTGTGCGCCCGCGGCCCGGCCCTACCCGTGGGTGGGTGTGCAGAAGGGCCTGCAATTGCCTCTGAGTGTGCCGCCCGCGGCCGGCCCACCACGTGGGTGGGGCGTGCAGAAAAGAGTTTCGCGGTTGCCTCTGGATGTGCCGCCCGGCCGGTCCACCCGTGGTTGGGCCTGCAGAAGGAGCCTCACGTTTGCCTCTGGGTTTACTAGACGGCGGCCCACGCTTACACCGTGGAGTGGGGCGTGCAGAACTGTTGCATGTGCCTCTGGGTGTGCCGCCACGGCCGGCTCACCCGTGGTGTAGGCGTGCAGAAAGGGCCTCGCGGTTGCCCCTGGGTTTCCAGCCGGCCGGCGCACCCGTGGGTAAGCGTGCAGAAGGGCTTGCGGGATTTGCCTCGGGTGTGCCGCCACGCTTAGCCCACCAAGTGGTTGGGCGTGTAGAAGGGCCTGCGCGTTTGCCTCTGGGTTTTCACATAGCGGCCGACCCACCCGTGGGTGGATATGCAGAAACTGCGTGTGCCTCTGGGTGTGCCGCCCTGCGGCCGGCCCACCACGTGGGTGAAGCGTGCAGAACTGTTTCGCGTGTGGCTCTGGGTGTGCGCCCGCGGCGGCCCACCGATGGGTGAGGCGTGCAGTAGGGCCTCCCGTTTGCCCCTGGGTGTACGCCGCGGTAGGCCCACCGTGTGTGGTGCAGAAGGGGGCCTGCGGTTGCCTCTGGGTGTGCGCCTTGGCGGTCCACCGATGGGTGAAGCGTGCAGAAGGGGTTTCGCGTTAGCCTCTGAGTGTGCCGCCCGGCGGCCTACCGGTGGTTAGGCGTGCGAAGGGCCTGCGTTTACCTCGGCTGCAGCCGGCGCGATATCGTGGGTTGGCGTCTGCGGAAAAGCCTCGCGTTTGCTCCTGGTTATGTGCCCGCACGGCCCGGCCCACCCGATGGGTGAAGCGTGCAGAAGAGTTTGGGGTTGCCTCTGGGTGTGCCGCCCGCGGCCCGACCCACCCGTGGGTGAAGTGCAGAAGGGCCTCGCGGTTACCTCTGGGTGTGACGCCGCACGGCCGACCCACTTGTGGGTGAAGTGCAGGAGAGCCTCGCAGTTGCCTCTGGGTGTGCAACGCGGCCGGCCGATTAAGTTGGTGGGCGTGCAGAAGCGCCTGCGGTTGCCTCTGGGTGTGCACGCCCGCGGCCGACCCACATGGGTGGAGCGTGCAGAAGGACCTGTGTGTGCCTCTGGGTGTGGCGCCCGCGGCCCGACCCACCGATGGGTGAAGCGTGCAGAAAGAACCTCACGGTTGCTCCTGGGTGTGCGCCACGCCCGGCCCACCGTGGGTGGGGCGTGCAGAAGGGTTTTCGGTTTCCTCTGGGTGTGCACGCCCACGGCCGGCCCTACCGATGTGTTGGCGTGCAGAAGGGTTTCGCGGTTGCCTCTGGGTGTGGCGCCATGGCGGCCTACCGTGGGTGGGCGTGCAGAAGAGCCTGCAATTGCCTCTGGGTGTGCCGCCACGGCCATTACCGATGGAGTGGGGCGTGCAGAAGAGCCTGCATTTGCCTCTGGGTGTGCGCAGCGGCGGCCCACCATTGAGTGATGGTCGTGCAGAAGGGCCTGCGTTTGCCTCTGGGTGTGCCGCCCGCGGCCGGCCCACCGATGGGTAGGCGATGCAGAAGGGTCTGCGGTTGCCTCTGGGTATTACGCAGCCGGCCCTACCGTGGGTGAAGGCGTGGAGAGAGCCTCGCGGTTGCCTCTGGGTGTGCCGCCCACGGCCCGACCCTACCGATGGGTGGGCATGCAGAAGAGGTTTCGCGTGTGCCTCTGGGTGTGCCGCCCACGGCCAGCCCTACCGATGGGTAGGCGTGCAAGAACTGTTCGCGTGTGCCTCTGGGTGTGCCGCATACGGCCGACCCCACTTGTGGGTAAGGCGTGCAGAAAGGGTTGCAGTTGTCTCTGGGTGTGCGCGCCGGCCTGACCCACCGATGAGTGAGGCGTGCAGAAGGGCCAGCGGTTGCCTCTGGGTGTGCAGCCCGGCGGCCCACCCGTGGGTAGTACAGAAGGGCCTGCAGTTGCCTCTCTGTTTTACCGCCCGCGGCCCGGCCTACCCGTGGGTGGAAGTGCAGAAGGGTTTCGCGATTAGCCTCTGGGTGTGCCGCCCGCGACCGGTCCACCCGTGGTTGAACCTGCAGAAGGGCCTGCGTTTGCCTCTGGGTTTACGTAGCGGCGACCCACCCGATGGGTGGGCGTGCAGAACTGTTTACATGTGCCTCTGGGTGTGCCGCCCGCGGCGGCTCACCCGTGGGTGAAGGCGTCGCGGAAGGGCCTCGCGGTTGCCCCTGGGTTTGCAGCCAGCGGCCGGCGCACCGATGGGTAAGCGTGCAGAAGGGCTTGCGAGTTGCCTGTGGGTGTGCGCCGCGGCGGACCCACCGTGGTTAGGCGTGTAGAAGGGCCTGCGTTTGCCTCTGGGTTTCGCAGCGGCCGGCCCACCGGTGGGTGGGCATGCAAAAGCATATTCTGCGTGTGCCTCTGGGTGTGCACACGGGCCCGGCCCACCCGTGGGTGAGCGTGCAGAACTGTTTCTCGCGTGTGGCTCTGGGTGTGCGCATACGGCCGGCCCACCCGTGGGTGGGCGTGCAGTAGAGCCTCGCGTTTGCCCCTGGGTGTGCCGCCACGGTAGACCCACCCGTGTGTGAGGGCGTGCAGAAGGACCTGCGGTTGCCTCTAGGTGTGCGCCTTGGCGGTCCACCCGTGGGTGGGCGATGCAGAAGGGGTTTGCGTTAGCCTCTGAGTGTGCACGCCGCGGCCCGGCCTACCGTGGGTGAACGTGCAGAAGAGCCTCTGCGTTTGCCTCTGGGGCTGCAGCCACGGCCATTAACATTGGGTTGGCGTCGCGGAAAGCGCCTGCGGTTGCCCCTGGTTGTGTGCGCCACGGCGGCCCACCCGTGGGTGAAGCGTGCAGAAGAGGTTTGGGGTTGCCTCTGGGTGTGCCGCGGCCGGCCCACCGATGGAGTGAGGCGTGCAGAAGGGCCTGAGGTTTCCTCTGGATTTGTGCGCTTCGGCCCGGCCAACCCGTGGGTGGGCGTGCAAGAACTGTTTCCGTGTGCCTCTGCGGGGTGTGCACTACGGCCCGGCCCACCCGTGGGTGAGGCGTGCCAGAAGGGCCTGCGGTTACCTCTGGGTGTGCCGCTACGGCCCGACCCACCCGTGGGTGAAGCGTGCAGGAGAGCCTCGCGGTTGCCTCTGGGTGTGCAGCAGCGGCCGGCCCACCGATGGGTGAAGCGTGCAAAAGGCCCTCGCGGTTGCCTATGGGTGTGCCTCCACGGACCGACCCATTAAGTTGGTGGCGTGCAGAAGGGTCTGCGGTTGCCTCTGGGTGTGCCCGCATACGGCCGACCCTCCGTGGGTGAAGCGTGCAGACGTGTCTCGCGGGTGCCTCTGAATGTGCAGCAATGGCGGCGCACCACGATGGGTGAGGCGTGCAGAAGTGTCAGTAAAGTGCCCTGAGTGTGCGCAGCGGCCGGACCAACACGTGGGTGAGGCGTGCAGAAGTGTCTGCTTGTGCCTCTGGGTGTGCAGCAACGGCCCGACCCCGCAGCGTGGGTGGGCGTGCAGAAGTGTCTGGGGTTGCCCTGGGTGTGCACATAGCGGCCGTCCCACCAGCGGTGGGGCGTGCAGAAGTGTCTGTAATTGCCCTGGGTGTGCATAGCGGCGAGCGCGGCCGTGGGTAGCCGATGCAGAAGTGTCTGCGCGTGCCTCTGGAGTGTGGAGCAGCGGCGGCCCACCCGTGGGTGGGCGTGCAGAAGGTGTGTGGGTTTGACCTTGCGTGCGCGGCAACGGCTGACCCTCCGTGGGTGGAAGCGAGCAGGCGTGTCTCGCGGGTGCCTCTGAATGTGCAGCAATGGCGGCAGCACCCGTGGGTGAAGCGTGCAGAAGTGTCTGTAAAGTGCCCCTGAGTGTGCACATAGCGGCGGACCAACCGTGGGTGGAGAGTGCAGAAGTGTCTGCGTGTGCCTCTGGCTGTGCAGCAGCGGCCGGCCCACCCGTGGGTGAAGCGTGCAGAAGTGTCTGGTTTTGCCCCTGCGTTATTGCGCTAGCGGCCGTCCCACCCGTGGGTGAAGGCGTGGAGAAGATGTTTTGGGCTTCCCCTGGGTGTGCGCAATGGCGACCCACTCTCGATGGGTGGATGTGCAGAAGTGTCTGCGGGTGACTCTGGTTGTGCAGCAACGGCCGGCCCACCCGTGGGTGGGCGTGCCGAAAATGTCTGAGTTGGCCCTGAGTGTGCCGCAGCGTCCGGCCCACCCGTGGGAGGCGTGCAGAAGTGTCTGTAGTTGAACCTGGAGTGTGCTGCTGCGGCAGGCCCCTCCCGTGGGTGGGCGTGCAGAAGTGTCTGTAGTTGAACCTGGGTGTGCCGCCAAAGGCCGGCCCACTCGTGGGTGAGGCGTGCAGAAGTGCCCTCGCGGGTGCTTCTGCGTGTTTACATAATGGTTGGCACACCCGATGGGTGGTAGGTGCAGAAATGTCTCGCGGGTGCCAATGGGTGTGCAGCAATGGCGGCCCACCCGTGGGTGGGGCGTGCAGAAATATCGGGTGTTGCCTCTGTGTGTGCAGCAACGGCCCGGCCCACCGATGGGTGGGCGTGCAGAAGTGTCTGGTTTTGCCCCTGGGTGTGCGCAGCGGCCGAACCACCCGTGGGTGGGCGTGCAGAAGTGTGTCGCGAGGTGCATCTGGGAATGTAGCAGCGGCGGCCCACCCGTGGGTGAAGCGTGCAGAAGTGTCTCTGCGAGTGCTTCTGGTTGTGCAGCAATGGTGCGTCCAACCACGGTGGGTGAGTGCAGTGAAGAAGTGTCTGCATGTGCCTCTGGGTGTGCAGCAATGGCGGCACACCCGTGGGTGAAGCGTCTGTGAAGTGTCTGGGGTTGCCCCTGTGTGTGCCGCAGCGGCGGTTCACCCGTGGGTGGCCGTGCAGAAGTGTCTGGAGTTGCCCTGGGTGTGCAGCAATGGCGGCCCACCCGTGGGTGAGGCGTGCTAAAAGTGTCTGGGGTTGCACCAGCTTGTGCCACAACGGCGGCCCACCCGTGGGTGGGGCGTGCAGAAGTGTCTGCGGGTGCCTCTGGGTGTGCAGCAATGGCCCGGCCCACCCGTGGGTGAGGGAGTGCAGAAAATGTCTGGGGTTGCTTTTGGGTGAGCATAGCGGCCGGCCCTCCCGATGGGTGAAGTGCAGAAGTGTCTGCGGGTGCCTCTGGGTGTGCAGCAATGGCGGACCACCCGTGGGTGGGCGTGCAGAAGTGTCTGCGGGTGCCTCTGGGTGTACATAGCGGCCCGGCCCACCCGTGGGTGGGGAGTGCAGAAAGTGTCTGTAACTGCCCCTGCGTGTGCGCGGCCGGCCCACCCGAGGGTGGCGAGCAGAAGTGTCTGGGATTGGCCCTGGGTGTGCATAGCGGCGGCCCACCCGTGGGTGGGCGTGCAGAAGTGTCTGGAAGCTTGGCCCTGGGTGAGCCGCAACAGCCCGGCTCACCCGTGGAATAAAGCGTGCAGAAAGCGTCTGCGTGTGCCTCTGGAGTGTGGAGCAGCGGCGGCGCACCCGTGTGTGAGCGTGCAGAAGTGTCTAAACTTGGCCCTGGGTGTGCACGCAGCGGCGGCCCACCCGTGGGTGGAGCGATGCAGAAGTGTCTGCTTGTGCCTCTGGGTGTGCAGCAGCAGCCGGCCCAGCGTGGGTAGGCGTGCAGAAGTGTCTGGGTTTGCCCCTGGGTGTGCAGCAATGGCCGGCCCACCCGTGGGAGAAGCGTGCAGAAGTGCCTGTGGTTTCCCCTGTGTGTGCCACAGCGGCCGGCCCACCCGTGGGTTGGCGGGCGAAGTGTCTTGGGTTTTCACTGAGTGTGCGCAGCGGCCGGCCCCACCCGTGGGTGGGAGCGTGCAGAAGCATCTGCGTGTGCCTCTGGGTGTGCAGCAATGGCCGGCCCACCCGTGGGTGAAGCGATCAAGAAGAAGTCTGCGGGTGCCTCTGGGTGTGCGCAATGGCGGCCACCCGTGGGTGGATGTTCAGAAGTGTCTGCGTGTGCCTCTGGGTATGCAGCAATGGCCGACCAACCGATGGGTGGGGGAGTGCAGAAGTGTCTGCAAGTGCATCTAGGAATGTAGCAATGGCGTGCAGAAGTGTCTGGGTTTGCCCCTGGGTGTGCAGCAGCGGCCGGCCCACCCATGGGTGGGGCGTGCAGAAGTGTCTGCGGGTGCCTCTGGGTGTCGCGACAGCGGCCGGCCCACCCGTGGTTGAGGCGTGCAGAAGTGTCTGCAAATTCCTCTGGAGTGTCCAGCAGCGGCGGATCACCCGATGGGTGGGGAGTGCAGAAGTGTCTGGTGTTGCCTGTGGGTGTGCAGCAGCGGCGGACCACCCGTGTATTAGTAGGCGTTCAGAAGTGTCTCGGGTGCCTCTGGTTGTGCAGCAGCGGCCGGCCCACCCGTTGGTAGGGCGTGCAGAAGTGTCTGTAATTGCCCCTGGGTGTGCAGCAATGGCCGGCCCACCCGTAGAGTGAAGTAGAAGAAGAAGTCTCTGCGGTGCCTCTGGGTGTGCAGCAATGGCGGCCAACCCGTGGAGTGCGGCGTGCAGGCGTGTCTCGCGAGTGCGTCTGAAAGTGCAACAATAGCCCGCCCACCCGTGGGTGAGGCGTGCAAAGATGTCTGGGGTTGCACCAACATTGCACATAGCGAGCGGCCCACCGATGGGTGGGCGTGCAGAAAGTGTCTGCGGGTGCCTCGGGGTGTGCAACAGCGGCCGGCCCACCACGTGGGTGAAGTGCAGAAAGTGTCTGCAAATTCCTCTGGGTGTGCAGCAGCGGCGGATCACCCGTGGGTGAAGTGCAGAAGTGTCTGGTGTTGCCTGTGGGTTTTGCAGCAGCGGCCGGACCACCCGTGGATGGGGAAGTACAGAAGTGTCTGCGGGTTGCCTCTGGGTGTGCTGCAATGGCGGCCACCCGTGGGTCGCCGTGCAGAAGTGTCTGGAGTTGCTTTTGGGTGAGCGCAGCGGCCCGGCCCTCCGATGGGTGAAGCAGTGCAGAAGTGTCTGCGGGTGCCTCTGGGTGTGGAGCAATGGCGGACCACTGCGATGGGTGGGGCGTGCAGAAGTGTCTGGGGGTGCCTGTGTGTGTGCGGGCGGCCGGTTCACCGTGGGTGGCCGTGCAGAAGTGCCTGTAGTTGCCCCTTCGTGTGCGCAGCGGCCGTCCCACCCCTAGGTGGGGCGTGCAGAAATGTCTGTATTTGCCCATGGGTGTGCTGCAGCGGCCGACCCACTTGTGGGTGGCGATGCAGAAAATGTCTGCGTGTGCATCTAGGAATGTAGCAATGGCGGCCCACCCGTGAGTGGGGGGCGTGAAAAAGTGTTTGTAATTGCCCCGGGTGTGCCACAGCGGACTGACCCACCCGTTCGGTAGGCGTGCAGAAGTGTCTGCGGGTGATTCTGGGTGTGCCGCAACGGCCGGCCCACCCGTGGGTGGGCGAGCAGAAGTGTCTGTAATTGACCCTGGGTGTGCAGAGCGGCCGGCTCACCCGTGGGTGGCGTGCAGAAGTGTCTGCGAGTGCTTCTGGTTGTGTCGCAATGGCCGGCCCACCGGTGGGTGGGCGTGCAAAACTGTCTGCGTGTGCCGCTGGATGTGCAGCAATTGCCGGCCCACCCTTGGGTGGGCGTGAATAAGTGTCTGCATGTGCTTCTGGGTGTGCTGCAATGTCCGGGCCACCTCTGAGCGGGCGTGAAGAAGTGTCTGCGGGTGCCTCTGGGTGTGCAGCAATGGCCGGCCCTCCCGTGGGTGGGCGTGCAGAAGTGTCTGCGGGTGCCTGTGTGTGTGCCGGAACGGCCGGTTCACCCGTGGGTGGCCGTGCAGAAGTGTCTGTAGTTGACTTTTCGTGTGCCGCAACGGCCGTCTCACTCGTGGGTGGGCGTGCAGAAGTGTCTGGGCTTGGCTCTTGGTGTGCCGCAATGGCCGGCCCACCCGTGGGTGGGCGAGCAGAAGTGTCTGCGGGTGCCTCTGGGTGTGGAGCAACGGCCGGCCACCCGTGGGTGGGCGTGCAGAAGTGTCTGCGTGTGCCTCTGGGTGTGCAGCAACGGCCGGCCCACGCGTGTGTGGGCGTGCAGAAGTGTCTGGGTTTGCTTCTGGGTGTGCAGCAATGGCCGGCCCACCCGTGGGTGGGCGTGCAGAAGTGTCTGCGGTTGCCTCTGGGTGTGCCGCAATGGCCGGCCCACCCGTGGGTCGCCGTGCAGAAGTGTCTGGGGTTGCCCCTGGGTGTGCCTCAACGGCCGTCCCACCCGTGTGTGGGCGTGCAGAAGTGTCTGTAGTTGCCCCTGGGTGTGCCGCAACGGCCGGCCCACCCGTGTGTGGGCGGGCTGAAGTGTCTGTGTTTGACCCTGCGTGCGCAACAATGGCCGGCCCTTTCGTGGGTGGGCGTGCAGACGTGTGTGCGGGAGCCTCTGAATGTGCCGCAACGGCCGGCCCACCCGTGGGTTGGCTTGCAGAAGTGTCTCTGGTTTCCACTAAGTGTGCCGCAACGGCCGGCCCACCCGTGGTTGGGCGTGCGCAAGTTTCAGCGTGTACCCCTGGGTGTGCCGCAATGTCCGGCCCATCCGTGGGTGGGCGTGCAGTAGGGCCTGAGGTTGCCTCTGGGTGTGCAGCCACGGCCGGCCCACCCGTGGGTGGGCGTGCAGAAAGGTTTGGGTTTGCCTCTGGGTGTGCCGCCACGGCCGTCCCACCCGTGGGTGGGCGTGCAGAAGGGCCTGTGTGTGCCTCTGGGTGAGCCGCGACGGCCGGCCCACCCGTGGGTGGGCGTGCAGGAGGGCCTGCGGTTGCCTCTGGGTGTGCAGCCACGGGCCCGGCCCACCCGTGGGTGAGGCGTGCAGAAAGGCTCTGCGGTTTTCCTCTGGAGTGCGACACAAGGACCAACCCACCCGTGAGGGTAGGCGTGCAGAATTGTTTCGCGTGTGTGTCTCTGGGTGTGCGCCCGCGACCCGGCCCACCCGTGATGTAGGCGTGCAGAAGGGTTCGCGGTTGCCTCTGGGTGTGCCAGCACGGCCCGGCCCACCCATGGGTGGGCGTGCAGAGCCTGCAATTGCCTCTGGGTGTGCGCCCGCGGCCGGCCCAACCGTGGGTGGGGCGTGCGAAGAGCCTACAATTGCCTCTGGGTGTGCCCGCCCGCGGCCGGCCCACCCGTGGGTGGGGCGTGCAGAAGAGCCTGCGTTTGCCTCTGGGTGTGCGCCGCGGCCGGCCCCTCCCGTGGGTGGGCGTGCAGAAGGGCCTCGCGGTTGCCTCTGGGTGTGCACGCCCGCGGCCGGCCTACCGATGGGTGGGCGTGCAGAGGGCCTGCGGTTGCCTCTGGGTGTGCGCGGCGGCGACCTACCTGTGGGTGGGCATGCAGAAGGGTTTGCGTGTGCCTCTGGGTGTGCCGTCCACGGCCAGCCCACCCGTGGGTGGGCGTGCAGGAACTGTTTCGCGTGTGCCTCTGGGTGTGCCGCCCGCGGCCCGACCCACCCGTGGGTGAAGCGATGCAGAAGGGTTTGCAGTTTTCTCAGGGGTGTGCGCCCGGCCGGCCTACCACGTGGTGGAGTGTGCAGAAGGGGCCTGCAATTGCCTCTGGAGTGTGCGCCCACGGCCCGTACCGATGGTGTGAAGTGCAGAAGAGTTTCGCGGTTGCCTCTGGATGTGCCGCGCGACTGATCCACCCGTGGATTTGGGCCTGCAGAAGGCTTCGCGTTTGCCTCTGGGTTTGCGGGCGGCCGGCCCACCCGTGGGTGAGAGTGCAGAACTGTTTGCATGTGCCTCTGGGTGTGCATGCGGCCGGCTCACCCGTGGAGTGAGCGTGCAGAAGGGCCTCGCGGTTGCCCCTCTGGAGTGTTTCCAGCCACGGCGCGGCCCACCCGTGGAGTAGAGCGATGCAGAAGCGGCTTCGCGGTTGCCTCTGGGTGTGCACTCACGGCTTGGCCCACCAGTGGTTTGAGCGATGTAGAAGGGCCTGCGGTTTGCCTCTGGGTTTGCATAGCGGCCCGGCCCACCCGTGGTGGATATGCAGAAATTTTCTCGTGTGCCTCTGGGTGTGCCGCCCAGCGGCCCATTACCCGTGGAGTGGTGCGTGCAGAACTGTTTTGCGTGTGGCTCTGGGTGTGCCGCCACGGCGACCCACACCGATGGGTGAGGCGATGCAGTAGGGCCTGCGTTTGCCCCTGGGTGTACCGCCACGGTAGAGCCCACCACGTGTGAAGTGCAGAAGGGCCTCGCGATTTACCTCTGGGTGTGCCGCCCTACGGCCGGCCCACCTGTGGGTGAAGCGTGCAGAAAGCCTGCGTTAGCCGCCTCTGGGTGTGCAGCAGCGGCCCGGCCCGATGCAGTAATGAGTGGGCGTGCAGAAGGGCCTGCGGTTTCTCCGGGGTGCGCCGCCACGGCCGGCCCACCACATGGGTGTAGGCGTCGCAGAAGGACCTGCGTGTTGCCTCTGGGTGTTTATGGCCCGGCCGACCCACCCGTGGAGTGGCGTGCAGAAAGGTCTGCGGGTTGCCTCTGGGTGTGCGCCTGCGCCCGGCCCACCCGTGGGTGAGGCGTGCAGAAGAGTTTCGCGTTTGCCTCTGGGGTGTGTATACGCCACGGCCTACCCGTGTTGAGTGCAGAAGGGTTTCTGCGGTTGCCTCTGGGTTGTGGCGCCATGGCGGCCCTACCCTAGTGGGTGGCGTGCAGAAGAGCCTGCGATTGCCTCTGGTGTGCACGCGGCCGGCCCACCCGATGGAGTAGGCGTGCAGAAAGGGCCTGCATTTGCCTCTGGGTGTGACGCGCGGCGGCCACCGTGGGTGGTGGAGTGCAGAAGGGCCTGCGCGTTTTACCTCTGGGTGTGCATACGGCCCGAGCCCACCGCGTGGGTGGCGATGCAGAAGGGTCTGCGGTGTTGCCTCTGGGTGTGCGCCCGGCCGGCCCACACCGTGGGTGGGCGTGGAGAGAGAACCTCGTTGCCTCTGGGTGTGCCGCCCGCGGCAGCCTACCGGTGGGTGAGGCGTGCAGAAGGGTTTCGCGTGTGCCTCTGGGTGTGCGCCCGCGGCGGCCCACCCGTGGGTGGGCGTGCAGAACTGTTCTGCGTGTGCCTCTGGGTGTGCAGCCACGGCCCGACCCCACTGGTGGAGTGGCGTGCAGAAAGGGTTACGGTTGTCTCTGGGTGTGCGCCCGCGGCCCGGCCCACCCGTGGAGTGAAGCGTGCAGAAGGGCCTGCGGTTTGCCTCTGGGTGTGCTGCACGGCGGCCCTACCGTGGGTGAAGCGTGCAGAAGGGCCTGCGGTTGCCTCTCTGTTTACACACGGCCGGCCCACCCGTGGGTGGACGTGCAGAAGAAGGGTTTCGCGATGCTAGCCTCTGGGTGTGCATACGACGATCCACCCGTGGAGTTGAACCTGCAGAAGGGCCTGCGTTTGCCTCTGGGTTTGCACAGCGGCCGGCCCACCGATGGGTGGAAGCGTGCAGAAGTGTTTGCGTGTGCCTCTGGGGTGTGCATACGGCGGCTCACCGTGGGTTTGGCGTGCGGAAAGCCTGCGTTTTCCCCTGGGTTTTGCAACACGGTAGGCGCACCCGATAGTGTAAGCGTGCGAAGGGCTTGCGGTTGCCTGTGGGTGTGCCGCCACGGCCGGCACCCACCGTGGGTTGAGGCGTGTAGAAGAGGCCTCGCGTTTGCCTCTGGGTTTGCATAGCGGCCGGCCCACCCGTGGGTGGGCATGCAGAAGGTATTGCGTTTTCCTCTGGGTGTGCGCCACGGCCGACCTACCCAGTGGGTGGCGTGCAGAACTGTTCTGCGTGTGGCTCTGGGTTGTGCATTGCGGCGACCCACCACGTGGGTGGGCGTGCAGTAAGTGCCTACGTTTGCCCCTGGGTGTGCCGCACTGCGGTAGGCCCACCCGTGTGTGAAGCGTGCAGAAGGGCCTGCGGTTGCCTCTGGGTGTGCCGCCTTGGCGATCCCACCCGTGGGTGGGGCGTGCAGAAGGGTTTCGCGTTAGCCTCTGAGTGTGCCGCCCACGGCGGCCTACCGATGGGTGAGGCGTGCAGAAGAGGGCCTGCGTTTGCCTCTGGGGCTGTAGCCCTGCGGCCGACCCTAACCGTGGGTTGGCGTCGCGGAAGAGTCTCGCGATTTGCCCCTGGTTGTGTCGCCACGGCCGGCCCACCCGTGGGTGAAGAGTGCAGAAAAGGAGTTTGGGGTTGCCTCTGGGTGTGCGCCCGGCGGCCCACCCGTGGGTGAAGCGTGCAGAAGAGCCTGAGGTTTCCTCTGGTTGTGCGCTGCGGCCGGCCAACCCGTGGAGTGGGCGTGCAGAACTGTTTCCGTGTGCCTCTGGTGTGTGCATACGGCGGCCCACCCGTGGGTGGGCGATGCAGAAGGAGCCTACAGTTTCTTCTGGGTTGGCGCAGCGACCAGCTTACCCGTGGGTGGGCGTGCAGAACTGTTCACGTGTGCCTTTGGAGTGTGCGCTACGGCCGGCCCACCCGTGGAGTGGGCCTGCAGAGCTGTTTGCGTGTGGCTCTGGGTGTGCCGCCGGCGGCTAACCGATGGGTGAAGTGCAGAAGGGCCTGCTTTTCCCCTGGGTGTGCGCCCGCGGTAGGCCCACCCGTGGTTGAAGCGTGCAGAAGGGCCTGCGTTTGCATCTGGGTGTGCGCCCGCGGCGGCCCACCCGTGGTGTGGGCGTGCAGAAGGGTTTCTGCGTTAGCCTCTGAGTGTGCCGCCACTGCGGCCCACCACTGGGTTGGCGTGCAGAAGGGGTTTCGCGTTATGCCTCTGGGAGTGTGCCGCCACAGCGGTCCCTACCGTGGGTGGGGCGTGCAGAAGGAGCCTGCAGTTTCTTCTGGGTTGTGCCTTAGCGGCCAGCTTACCCGTGGGTGAGGCGTGAAGAAGGGTCTGCGCTTCGCCTCTGGGTGTGCGCTGCGGCCGGCCCACCCGTGGGTGGGCGTGCAGAATGGGGTTTCGCGGGTGCCTCTGGGTGTGCGCTTCGGCCGGCCCACCCGTGGGTGGGCGTGCAGAAAGGCCTCTGCGGTTGCCCTCTGAGTGTGTATGCAGCGGCCGAGCCCACCCGTGGGTGGAGCTGCAGAAGTGCCTCGCGTGTGCCTCTGGGTATGATGCGCACGACCAGCCCACCCGTGGAGTGGGCGTGCAGAACTGTCTTGCGTGTGGCTCTGGGTGTGCCGCCCGCGGCGGCCCACCCGTTGGTGAAGTGGAGTAGGGCCTGCATTTTTTCCCCTGTGTGCGCCACAGCGGCCAGCCCACCCGTTGGTGGGTGTGCAGAAGAGCCCTGCGGTTTGCCTCTGGATGTTCAGTACGGCCAGCCCACCCGTGGGTGAAGAGTGCATAAGAGCCTACATTTTCTTCTGGGTTGGCCTAGCGACCAGCTTACCACGTGGGTGGGGCGTGCAGAACTGTTTCGCGTGTGCCTCTGGGTGTGCCGCCCGCGGCCAGCCCCACCCGTGGGTGGGCGTGCAGAACTGTGCTCTGCGTGTGCATCTCCCCCTGGGTGTGCGACGCTCGACGGTCGGCCCACCCGATGCGTGGCGTGCAGAAGGGCCTGCGGTTGCCTCTGGGTGTGTTGCCCACGGCCGGCCCACCACGTGTGAGGGGGGCGTGCAAGGGGCCTGCGGTTGCATCTGGGTTGACACAACGACCAACCCACCCGTAGGTGGGCGTGCAGAAGGGTTTGCGTGTGCCTCTGGGTGTGCCGCCACGGCCGGCCCACCGGTGGGTGGGCGTGCAGTAGGGCCTGCATTTTCCCCTGGGTGTGCCGCCACGGCCGGCCCATCCGTGGGTGGGTGTGCAGAAGGCCCTGCGTCTGCCTCTGGGTGTTCAGCCACGGCCAGCCCACCCGTGGGTGGGCGTGCAGATGGGCCTGCTTTTCCCCCTGGGTGTGCGCCCACGGTAGGCCCACCCGTGTGTGAAAGCGTGCAGAAGAGGCGTCGCGGTTGCCTCTGTGTGTGCGCTGCGGCCGACCCACCCGATGGGTGGGCGTGCAGAAGGATTTCGCGTTTGCCTCTGAGTGTGCGCCACGGCTGGCCTACCCGTGCGTGGGACGTGCAGAAGGGCCCTCGCGGTTTTCCCTCTCGGTTGGCCCTTAGCGACCAGCGCACCAGTAGGGTGGAGCGTGCCGAACTGTTTCGCGTGTGCCTCTGGGTGTGCGCTCACGGCCCGGCCACGCCCGTGGAGTGAGGCGTGCAGAGCTTGTTTGCGTGTGGCTCTGGGTGTGCAGCCACTGCCGGCCCACCCGTGGGTGGGCGTGCAGAAGGAGCCTACGGTTGCCTCTGGGTGTGCACCACGGCCGGCCCACCCGTGGGTGGGGCGTGCAGAAGGGGTTTCGCGTTTGCCTCTGAGTGTGCGCCCGCGGCGGCCCTACCCGTGGGTGGAGAGTGCAGAAGGGCCTGCGGTTTCCTCTGGGTTGGCGCAACGACCAACCCACCCGCGGGTGAAGTGCAGAACCGTTCTGCGTGTGCCTCTGGGTGTGTCGCCCGCGGCTGGCCCTCCCGTGGGTGGAGCGTGCAGAACTGTTCGCGTGTGGCTCTGGGTGTGCGCCACGGCCGGCTTACCGGTGGGTGAAGCGTGCAGTAGGGGCCTGCATTTACCCCTGGGTGTGGCGCCCGCGGCGGCCCACCCGTTGGTGGAATGTGCAGAAGGCCCTCGCGGTTGCCTCTGGAGTGTGCAGCCCGCGGCCGGCCCACCCGTGGGTGGGGGAGTGCAGAAGAGCCTGCATTTTTCTTCTGGGTTGACGCAGCGACCAGCTTACCCGTGGGTGGGCGTGCAGAACTGTTCTGCGTGTGCCTCTGGGTGTGCGCTGCGGGCGGCCCACCCGTGGGTGGGCGTGCAGAAGGGTTTCGCGGTTGCCTCTGGGATTGCGTTGCCCGCGGCGGGCCCACCCGTGTGTGGGCGTGCAGAAGGGCCTGCTGTTGCTTCTGGGTTTGCCGCCCGCGGGCGGCCCACTCGTGTTTGGGCGTGCAGAAGGGTTTGCGGTTGCCTCTGGGTGTGTTGCCACGGCGGCCCACCCGTGGGTGGGCGTGCAGAAAAAACCCTCGCGGTTGCCTCTGGCAGCAACGACCAACCCTACCCGTAGGTGGGCGTGCAGAACTGTTTGCGTGTGCCTCTGGGTGTGTCGCTCACGGCCCGGCCCACCCGATGGGTGAGGCGTGCAAGAACTGTTCGCGTGTGGCTCTGGGTGTGCATGCGGCGGCCCACCCGATGGGTGGGCGTGCAGTAGGGGCCTGCATTTTTCCCCTGGGTGTGCCGCCACGGCCCGGCACACCCGTTGGTGGAGTGTGCAGAAGGCCCTGCGGTTTGCCTCTGGGTGTGCAGCCACGGCCAGCCCACCCGTGGGTGGGCGTGCAGAAGAGCCTGCATTTTCTTCTGGGGTTGGCCTTAGCGACCAGCTTACCCGTGGGTGGGGCGTAGCAGAACTGTTTGCGTGTGCCTCTGGGTGTGGCGCCACGGCCCGGCCCACCGTGGGTGGAGCGTGCAGAAGGGCCTGCTTTTCCCCTGGGTGTGCCGCCCTACGGTAGGCCAACCCGTGTGTGGGCTTGCAGAAGGGCCTGCGTTTGCCTCTGGGTGTGCCCGCCCGGCCGACCCACCCGTGGGTGGGCGTGCAGAAGGGTTTCGCGTTTGCCTCTGGAGTGTGCCGCCACGGCCCTACCCGATGGGTGGGGCGTGCAGAAGGTTTTGCGTTTGCCTCTGAGTGTGCGCCACGGCCCGCCTACCGTGGGTGAAGCGTGTAGAAGGGCTTTGCAGTTTCTTCTGGGTTGGCCATAGCGACCAGCTTACCCGTGGGTGGAAGTGCAGAAGAAGCCTACTGTTGCCTCTGGGTGTGCGCCCGCGGCCCGGCCCACCCGTGGGTGAGCGTGCAGAACTGTTTCGCGTGTGCCTCTGGGTGTGCAGCTTCGACCGGCCCACCGTGGGTGAGGCGTGCAGAAGGAACCTGCGGTTGCCCCTGGGTGTGCCGCCCTACGGCGGAGCCCACCCGGTGGGTGGGCGTGCAGAAGGGCCCTGCGGTTGCCTCTGGGTTGGCATAGCGACCAACCCAGGCGTGGGGAGGCGTGCAGAACTGTTTCGCGTGTGCCTCTGGGTGTGTAGCGACGGCCGGCCCACCCGTGGGTGAGCGTGCAGAACTGTTTCGCGTGTGGCTCTGGGTGTGCGCCCACGGCCGGCCCACCCGTGGGTGGGCGTGCAGTAGGGCCTGCATTTTCCCCTGGGTGTGCAGCCACGGCCCGGCCCACCCGTTGGTGGAGGTGTGCAGAAGGCCCTGCGTTTGCCTCTGAGTGTTCAGCCACGGCCAGCCCACCCGTGGGTGGCGTGCAGAAGGGCCTGCAGTTTCTTCTGGGTTGACACAGCGACCAGCTTACCCGTGGGTGGGCGTGCAGAACTGTTGCGCGTGTGGCTCTGGGTGTGCCGCCCACGGCCGGCCCACCCGGTGGGTGAAGCGTGCAGAACTGTCTGCGTTTTGCCTCTGGGTGTGCTGCACGCAGCAGCGTACCCGTGGATGTGGCGTGCAGAAGGGCCTGCGTTTGCCTCTGGGTGTGCCGCCACGGCCGGCCCACCCGTGGGTGAAGCGTGCAGAAGGGTTTCGCGTTTGCCTCTGGAGTGTGCGCCCTGCGGCGGCCCACCCGATGGGTGAGGCGTGCAGAAGCGATTTCGCGTTTGCCTCTGAGTGTGCACTACGGGCCGGCCCACCCGTGGGTGGGCGTGCAGAAGGGGCCTGCAGTTTCCCCTCTGGGTTTGTGCAGCGACGCAGCCTACCCGTGGGTGGGGCGTGCAGAAGGGCCTGCTGTTGCCTCTGGGTGTGGCGCCACGGCCCGGCCCACCCGTGGGTGGGGGGGGCGTGCAGAAGGGTTTTGCGTTTGCCTCTGGAGTGTGCAGCCACGGCCCGGCCCACCCGTGGGTGGGGGGGAGTGCAGAAGGGCCTGCGGTTGCCTCTGGGTTGACGCAACGACCAACCCACCCGTAGGTGGGCGTGCAGAACTGTTTGCGTGTGCCTCTGGGTGTGTCGCCATGGCCGGCCCACCCGTGGGTGGGCGTGCAGAACTGTTTGCGTGTGGCTCTGGGTGTGCCGCCACGGCCGGCTTACCCGTTGGTGGGCGTGCAGTAGGGCCTGCATTTTCCCCTGGGTGTGGCGCCACGGCCGGCCCACCCGTTGGTGGGTGTGCAGAAGGCCCTGCGGTTGCCTCTGGATGTGCAGCCACGGCCGGCCCACCCGTGGGTGGGCGTGCAGAAGGGCCTGCATTTTCTTCTGGGTGTGTTGCCACGGCCGGCTCATCAGTGGGTGGGCGTGCAGAAGGGCCTGCTGTTGCCTCTGGATGTGCCGCCACGGCCGGCCCACCCGTGGGTGGGCGTGCAGAACTGTTCGCGTGTTGCCTCTGGGTGTGCCGCTCACGGGCCCGGCCCACCCGATGGGTGGGCGTGCAGAAGGGCCTGCGGTTGCCTCTGGGTGTGCGCCGCGGAGGCCCACCGTGGGTGGGCGTGCAGAAGGGCCTCGCGGTTGCCTCTGGGTGTGTCGCCCGCGGGCCCGGCCCACCCGTGGGTGGGCGAGCAGAACTGTTTCGCGTGTGGCTCTGGGTGTGCCGCCACGGCGGGCGCCTACCCGTTGGTGGGGCGTGCAGTAGGGCCTGCATTTTCCCCTGGGTGTGCGCGCCACGGCCGGCCCACCCGTTGGTGGAGTGTGCAGAAGGCCCTGCGGTTGCCTCTGGATGTTCAGCCCACGGCGGCCCACCCGTGGGTGGGCGTGCAGAAGAGCCTGCATTTTCTTCTGGGTTGGCCTTAGCGACCAGCTTACCCGTGGGTGGGCGTGCAGAACTGTTCGCGTGTGCCTCTGGGTGTGTCGCCCACGGGCCCGGCCCACCCGTGGGTGGAGCGTGCAGAACTGTTTCGCGGTTGCCTCTGGGTGTGCCGCCCTGCGGCCCGGCCCACCCGTGGGTGAAGCGTGCAGAAGGGCCTGCTTTTCCCCTGGGTGTGCGCCACGGTAGGCCCACCCGTGTGTGGGCGTGCAGAAGGGCCTGCGGTTGCCTCTGAGTGTGCGCCACGGGCCCGGTCCACCCGTGGGTGGGGCGTGCAGAAGGGTTTGCGTTAGCCTCTGGAGTGTGCGCCACGGCCCGGCCTACCCGTGGGTGGGCGTGCAGAAGGGTTTTGCGGTTGCCTCTGGGTGTGTTGCCACGGCCGGGCCCACCGTGTGTGAAGCGTGCAGAAGGGCCTGCTCTTGCCTCTGGGTGTGCACGCCCGCGGCCGGCCCACTCGTGGGTGGCGTGCAGAAGGGTTTCGCGGTTGCCTCTGGGTGTGTTGCCACGGGCGGGCCCACCCGTGGGTGGGCGTGCAGAGCGGCCTCGCGGTTGCCTCTGGGTGTGTTGCCCACGGCGGCCCACCGTGGGTGAAGCGTGCAGAAAGGCCACTGCGGTTGCCTCTGGGTTGGCATAGCGAGCAACCCACCCGTGGGTGGGCGTGCAGAACTGTTTTCGCGTGTGCCTCTGGGTGTGTCGCCACAACCCGGCCCACCCGTGGGTGGGCGTGCAGAACTGTTTGCGTGTGGCTCTGGGTGTGCACTACGGCGGCCCACCCGTGGGTGGGAGCGTGCAGTAGGGCCTGCATTTTTCCCCTGGGTGTGCCGCACACCGGCCGGCACACCCGTTGATGTGAGCGTGCAGAAGGCCCTGCGTTTGCCTCTGGGTGTGCAGCCACGGCCAGCCCACCCGTGGGTGAGGCGTGCAGAAGAGCCTGCATTTTCTTCTGGGTTGGCGTTAGCGACCAGCTTACCCGTGGGTGGGCGTGCAGAACTGTTTCGCGTGTGCCTTTGGGTGAGCAGCCCGCGGCCGGCCCACCCGTGGGTGGGCGTGCAGAAGGGCCTGCTTTTCCCCTGAGTGTGCGCCCACGATAGGCCCACCCGTGTGTGGGGCGTGCAGAAGGGCCTGCGTTTGCCTCTGGGTGTGTCGCCCACGGCCAGCCCACCCGTGGGTGGGCGTGCAGAAGGTTTGCGTTTGCCTTTGGGTGTGCCGCTCACGGCCGGCCCACCCGTGGGTGAAGCGTGCAGAAGGGTTTGCGTTTGCCTCTGAGTGTGCGCCCGCGGCACGGCCCACCGTGGGTGGCCGTGCAGAAGGGCCTGCGTGTTGCCTCTGGGTGTGCCGCCACGGCCGGCCCACCGTGGGTGAGGCGTGCAGAAGGGCCTGCAGTTTCTTCTGGGTTGGCCTAGCGACCAACCCACCCGTGGGTGGGGCGTGCAGAACTGTTTCGTGTGCCTCTGGGTGTGCATGCGGCCGCCCTACCCGTGGGTGGGCGTGCAGAATGGGCTTGCGTGTGCCTCTGGGTGTGCCCACGGCCGGCCCACCCGTGGGTGGGGCGTGCAGAAGGGCCTGCGTTTGCCTCTGTGGTGTGCATGCGGCCGGCCCACCCGTGGGTGGGGCGTGCAGAAGGGTTTCGCGTTTGCCTCTGAGTGTATTGCCACTACGGCCGGCCCACCGTGGGGTGGGCTTTGCAGAAAGGGTTTCGCGTTTGCCTCTGAGTGTGCCGCCCGCGGCCGGCCTACCGGTGGGTGGGGCGTGCAGAAGGGCCTCGCGGTTTCTTCTGGGTTGGCATAGCGACCAACCCACCCGTAGGTGGGCGTGCAGAACTGTTTCGCGTGTAACTCTGGGTGTGCCTTCCACGGCGGCCCACCCGTGGGTGGGGCGTGCAGAAGAACTGTTTGCGTTTGCCTCTGGGTGTGCCTCCACGGCCCGGCCCACCCGTGGGTGAAGCGTGCAGAAGGGCCAGCGATTGCCTCTGGGTGTGTTGCCACGGCCGGCTCATCAGTGGTGGGGCGTGCAGAAGGGCCTCGCGGTTGCCTCTGGCTGTGCAGCTACGGCCGGCCCACCTGTGTGGGGCGTGCAGAAGGGACCTCGCGGTTGCCCCTGAGTGTGCCGCCCGCGGTCGGCCCACCTGTGGGTGAAGCGTGCAGAAAGACCCTGCGGTTGCGTCTGGGTGTGCGCTTCTGACGACCAACCCGTGTGTGGGCGTGCAGAATTGTTTGCGTGTGCCTCTGGGTGTGCAGTCCACGGGCCAGCCCACCCGTGGGTGGGCGTGCAGAAGGGCCTGCGGTTGCCCCTAGTTGTGCCGTCACGGCGGGCCCACCCGTGGGTGAGCGTGCAGAAGGGCCTGCATTTTCCCCTGGGTGTGCCGCCACGGCCGGCCCACCCGTTGTTGGATGTGCAGAAGGCCCTGCGGTTGCCTCTGGATGTGCAGCCACGGCCAACCCACCCGTGGGTGGGCGTGCAGAAAGAGCCTGCAGTTTCTTCTGGGTTGGCCTAGCGACCAGCTTACCCGTGGGTGGGCGTGCAGAACTGTTTCGCGTGTGCCTCTGGGTGTGCGCCCGCGGCCGGCCCACCCCGTGGGTGGGCGTGCAGAACTGTTTCGCGGTTGCCTCTGGGTGTGCCGCCACGGCCGGCCCACCCGTGGGTGAGGCGTGCAGAGGGGCCTGCTTTTTCCCCCTGGGTGTGCGCACGCCTGTAGGCCCACCCGTGTGTGAAGCGTGCAGAAGGGCGGCGGTTGCCTCTGGCTGTGCGCTCATGGCGGCCCACCTGTGTGTGGGCGTGCAGAAGGCCCTGCGGTTGCGACTGGGTGTGCGCTCACGGCCCGACCAACCGTGTGTGGGCGTGCCAGAACTGTTCCGTGTGGCTCTGGGTGTGCGCCCGCGGCCGGCCCAACCCGTGGGTGAGGCGTGCAGAAGGAGCCTACGGTTGCCTCTGCTTGTGCCGCCACGGCCGGCCCACCCGTTGGTGGGTGTACAGAAGGCCCTGCGGTTTGCCTCTGGGTGTGCAGCCACGGCCCGGCCTACCCGTGGGTGGGAGTGCTGAAGAGGCCTCGCGGTTGCCTCTGGGTGTGCCGCCCGCGGCCAGCCCACCCGTGGGTGGGCGTGCAGAAGAGCCTGCAGTTTCTTCTGGGTTGGCCTTAGCGACCAGCTTACCTGTGGGTGGGCGTGCAGAACTGTTCGCGTGTGCCTCTGGGTGTGCCGCCACGGCAGCCCACCCTGGGTGGGCCTGCAGAACTGTTTGCGTGTGCCTCTGGGTGTGCGCACGCGGTTGGCCCACCAGTGGGTGTCGCGTGCAGAAGGGCCCTGCATTTGCCTCTGGGTGTGCAGCTACGGGCAATGCAGCCAACCGC